>CANUEY010156105.1:0-34713 GCA_948099555.1 Croton setiger | reverse complement strand
TATCTTTTTTTTTTTTTTTTTTTTTTTTTTTTTTTTGAAGAGCTCGCAACAACACTTTTGTCAACTTTACATGGAAGTTCAAAGCCAAAAAAATGAGTCATGGAATGAGGGAGATCCTCCTTGTCTTCTTCGTGGATGTGTTTGTAATACCATCAGAAGTCTCTCTTCTTCGTTTGTTGTTGTTGGCAGCAGTCACACCAGTATTCTTGCCCTTCTGGTTATTAACATTTTCGCCTGACTTCTGACCCATTGCTTTTAATGCATCTTTCACAAAAACCCTTAATCTCCATAGTGTCAAATCACTCTATTTGTGGAACATAAAATGTAAGTAATTACCCTTCTTGATTTTTCAATATTATCATTATTGGCCATCTGAGATTAGCATATATCAGATACAAACGTGAAGACTGGGATATAAGCACTCACCTGAGAATCCATGTCAAGGTCCACTTCTCGTGCTGTTGCTTGGAAGTTTGGATTATCATCGGCAACTATCTCCAGTGCCCTTGTTAGATCTTCCGGTGACAATTGAGTAAGAGCTCTCCCTAGCTTCTTTTTATCTTCAACGGACAATTTTCTGCAACGTTTTTGCCAAAGTTAGAATTGATTTCTACATACGAAGTGAAAAAGGAACAACTAATCATGGTTGTGTCCTTGTGAATGTCAATTGAATAGACAGAAGTGCACACAAGAAAAAACACATCCAAGATGCACTAAATCCATACAAAGAAACAACGGAATTTAGAAATTTACAACTGCAGCCCAAGGAGGAACAGTTTGGGAATAATGATGATATAGTCACCAATTGTTAACATTCGCTATATTTATGAAGTAACAATACAACACTACTTCCTATTTAGATCCAACTCATATACACTAGTAATTATTCAATCTTTTTCAAGCAAATACAGACCACCAGCAGACATCTAATCTAAGAACTTTGGCCAAATGAAATGAAAGCTAGAAAACCAAATTTGTTTTGCCCAATATAGGTGAGAAAAAGTAGCTATTCTTATCTATCTTCCACGAAGTCACCCTATAAGGGTACAATCAAATTGATAGAAGTGAACTGCAGAATTTCACTATTTAACCTCTCCACTCTAATATCCTGCAAATTAACAAACTCAGTACACAAGGAGACAACAATAAGTTAAGCAGGATGATTGTGATACCATTGTTATTCTTTTTGTTACATCCTACATTGGATTACAGACCAAAAAGAAAACAGCACACAGAAAAGCAAAAATCAACTTATGAGTAAAACAATTAAGTGGTTAAATTGGCTTAAGGGTATAAATTAGTGACCTTTTTGTATATATATATATATATATATATATATATATATATGTTTTACCATTTAAACCAATCACATCGCTTTCTTATTTTTTACTTTAAAAAAAAAGTTCACTCTTGTCCCAAGATAAAGCAAAACTTCGTCTCTCAAGCTGCTACCCCTTTTGCATCCAACCTACGGATCAATGTGAGTTTCATGAGAAGAATAATGGAGCATTGTTACAAGATTTTGTCTTTTAGAGTTTTCCCCTATTTTTTATGGTCTAAAATGAAAAAAGAATACACGCTTTTATCATTGATTCCAGTTTTACCAAGTTCCTTCAAACCAGACAGGGGTTAGCCATGAACCCGATTTTTAGCAGAAATGCAGGCCAATGTGTGAATCACACCGCACAGCCTGCTGGCTCCCAGTTGAACTAGTCGAACTGGTTTCAAGAATACCATTGCTCTAGCAATTGCACAAGTCAGCATTTCAAGAAATCATTTTCATATATTAAAAAACACATCATTTCATTCCACTTCCTCCATCTCTCATATGTGCTGATTCCATCATCTCGGATCTCTTTCCCAAGCAACCTAAAATCTCTCCTTGTTCACCTCATGAACCATCTGACATCCGTCTCCCACCACAGTTAGAATTCTACTATACTAAAATAAATGGCAGTAGTTGATTCAAAGCTAATAAATCATAGCAAAGTTTCATAGTAATGGAGTAGAAAAGTAACATGGTTAAATGGGTTTCTGAATGAACCTGCATTTCTGAACTACCCTTGCTCTCAGATTCTGTAGTTGCAAATCAACCTCACAAAGCTGAAAAACAGAGAACAAAAACAAAACCAAAAAGGAGGTTCAGAACATTTAGAAGATTATAATTACTCAAGAAGCATGCATAGCTTTGTATTCCTCAAAATTTTTTTCCAGAAAATAAAAAAGTATTTCCAAAAGATTAATAATTTCAAAATGCTTCCTTTTAGCTTATAATTTATTTTACATAAAGCTTTTAAATTCTGGTACTTGGTTGCTTAAATCCCTAGCCATGTTGGCATGAGTTGCCTCCTCAGCTAGTTTCAAAGCCACCTGGGTTGCTGCTTCATCCTTTGCTTTTCTTTTTTCCTGCATGTATTTAAAAATGGCATTTATCCAACAATTCAAAGAGTCAGCACAGGTTAAATAGATAATAACAAGCCGTGGATAACAAATTCTTAGTAAAAGCTCACACCCTAAGATATAATGAATCACCTCTTCAACAACTTTAGGCAAAAGTTGCAGCCATTTTTCTTCCAACTTTTCTAACAAAGTTCTGGCCATGACATGAGTATCATCTCTTTCATCATTGTACTTCATCGCATTTTTAAAAACCAACCTAACATCGGCATATATTTCTCGAACATTCTTGTATCCAGCACCATCCTTAGCCTGCATTTTCTTTTTTATCGTACCAAGATCCATTGGCTTTTCAATAACCTGGTGTAACATGATAATTCAGTTGTAAACCAAAAGAAAAATAAAAGAAAACAAAAAAAAAAAGTAGGGAAGAGTTGAAAGGGAAAAAAAATTCCAAAACAAGATTTCTGTGGTGAGACAAAATGTGCAACACTTCAATTTATAATTATAATGCAGCTTGCTGGACATACACTCATAAACTAAGATATGTGATTGCATATTGCCAACAAGCAGAATTAAGGGCTCCAGCTGTAACTTGTTCAAATTTAGTTATGCAATAAAAAGCAAAGTTGAGAATCAAGAGTGACTATTTTGTTATTTCAGACTCCCAAGTGTATATAACCAGAAACAAAAAAATTAAACTAAGAGCACATGAAACAAAAGAAGAAAAAAAAGAAAGAAAGAAATGTGAGTAATCGAAAACCCAAAATGGCACAAGTCAAACATTATACACTTCCCAAACAAAATATATAAAATTT
The DNA here is from genome assembly GCA_948099555.1 of Croton setiger. Lineage (NCBI taxonomy): Eukaryota > Viridiplantae > Streptophyta > Magnoliopsida > Malpighiales > Euphorbiaceae > Croton > Croton setiger. Next base: position 31,498 of record CANUEY010156105.1, on the reverse strand, counting down.
TCAAAGCCTGAAGGTTTATCCAAAGCTTCCTCACTTTCTTTTCCTTTCTGCGCTACTTTACCAAGGATATAAACACTTCAAGGGGCCTTCATTTGGAGCCTCATGACATCATTACATGCAGATCTCAAATGATCTCAAGACATTGGAGATGCTTTTGAAGTGAAAGTGATCAATAATGTTTCAATGATGAAAGCATCAAGGTTGAGAGAGAGGGATCAGGGGTAGCTTTGAAGTGATTAATAATGTTTCAAAGATGAAAACTTCAGGGTTGAGGGAGAAATGGGAGTGAGTTTTTTTTTTTTTTTTGGGTGTTTGGTAGGGTTGTAGAGGGGAAAATTGAGATAGCTTTTTCTTATTATTTCTTAGTCTGCTAAATTGCTCTCTTTTTCATCAAGGCCTTACATTACAGATCTTGGTCCATTGACGTTATTCAAAAATAAAGAAAGGATTTATTAGATGAAAATCTTGGTGATATGGGTTAAAGAGTTCTGAACAATGGGCTCCGGTTTATTCATACAATGCAAAAAAAGGATAAAGGGAAAAAATTCAATAAAAACAAATAAAACTGAAGGCCTCTCATATATAAATAAAGAGAATGAGTGAAAAGTTCTTACGTAGAAAGAATAAATGACAGGAATCAACCAATAGTAAAAGGTTCACCTTGTAATAATCATGCAAACCCAAACTCTCAACATCCACAGGTTGCATGAAAGGACTTGACCATTTGTGCTGAGTGATCTGACCAAGAGACATGAAAAAAAAATTTCAAAATGTTAGGGGGCCCAAAATATAGTACCGGTGATATTGCAAATAATGATCAGATTACACCAACATAAATTTGATAATGCAAATAGACCATATTTAATAAGAGGCCTGTGAAATACAAACAGCATAATTATGACGAGAAAAAATTATCACTAAAAAATAAAGAAGCTATGTCAAAAGAGTACATTGGAGAGAGATTAGAAGGACTGGTCTAACAAAAATGAAGATCAGGATCTCAATAAGTTGGTATTCTTTACATATGCCCACCAAACTACCTTGTCAGATGTTTATCAACAGAAGCTTGTATAGCTTTTCAACTTTCTAGCAATCACAAGTCAGGTCAAGGTCGAAAAAATGTAAATAATATGTGTTTTCAGGCTGTATTATGATGAAGCAACTTGCTTATACATGAATGTAGAGCATGATATAAAGTTGGCTATTGTTACAGCTACTGGCTAAAATAGCTTATTAAGCTGGAAAATTGGCCAGCAATACAATTAACTTAAAAAAACTATCACTTCTATTCTAATTAGATATAATTTATAATTTAAAGAAAAATGTAATAGCCTCTATACTTCACAAACGAAATAACTACCAACTGATCAGAAGGAGAAGCACAAGCAAAAGATAAAAAGAGAAGAAATCGATGTGAGATGCCAAATTCAAACCTCCAAAAAAGCCAATGTGTAAAGCATGCATGATTTATTCCAAGTAGTTGCAACCGACCACACAACGTTTCATATAGATAATTGGAAAGTGCTGGTATTTGCCTGGTGAAATATTCCCGCAAATTGGCGCATAAGTTCTTGCATTCTCTTTTCAGCAGCCGCTGCTCTCTGCGGCCCATGTCTCTGTTGATTCTCAATATTTGCCAAATACTTTTCCCTGGCTTTGTCCTTCGCCATGGATCTACATTTAGCACTGTTTGGTTGCTTACTATCAGAACTCAAACAGAATTGTTCAACAACATTGACGCCTTGCTCAAGCTACAAGAAAAATACAAGAGCTTCAGAAGAAGAGAAATGAGAAGGAAAAACAGAGACAAAACTTGTACATGATTCACAGTGTTTGAAACTGACAACCAGAATTATACAATCAGTTACATTCTGGGTGAAACAAGTTTGATGAATCAATCCCATCATTTTAAGGAGCAAAAGTTAAAAAAAAAAAAAAAAGCTGCTATTCGTTACATTACATTATGTGCTATTCATTAGATTACATTATAGATAAAAACTGAAATTTAAATTGCACCAATTAGCATTAGAATCAGAAAGTAGTCATAGCCATAAAAACTTACCTCGCTAACTTTTGAGGATAACTCATCAATGCAATGGCTAAAGCTTTCAATTTCCAAGACATTAGGTTCAGCCTCAAATACGACATCAAGATCAGATGTGGTTACAGGTTCCATCTAATAGGGAAAAAAAGATGAAACACAGAAAATTGGGTTAATTACTAAAATTCAGAGACAACAGCCACTTGGTTTTGCACAAGAACAAAATTCCCTACAAAACGAATAATCAACATGCCAAATTCTTAGACAAATTTCAGAATACAGCTTTTGATCATAAAAAAGGAAAAATGTTCATAAGAATAACAAGAAATACGCAAAATTTAAAGCAAATTGCATACAAATTAAAAGGAATGAAGAAGATACCTCTCAATTAAGCGCAAATACTGTCAATTGGTAAAGCATTTTGTATTTCTAAGAATGGAAGCAGAAAGCATTGGCAATCAATGAAGAGAACAAGAAATGGGGCTTCTGGGTTACTACAATACAAATGTGAACTCTTAATTTGGTTCACTCAAATACAGTGTTTTCATAACCGAACCGGTAATACAGCAACTCGTTGCACCTGGTTCGATAGTTTGAACCAGTCTTTTTATATTTTAAAATTTTAATATACTCATAGAAATAAATACTATGTAAAATTTATTTTTATAGTATTATTTAATAAAATTTTAGCTTTTTATTTCAAAGATATCTCTTTCTTTTTTTTAAAGAAATTTTTCAAAGATATTTCAGTTCTAAGGGAAGCTGGGGATATATGACCCCATATATTACCTTGGTACTTTAAAACGCCATATATATGCAAATAAATTATTTTGTTTCCAATAAAAAGAATAAGATAGTTTAATTTTTTCAAAAATACAAGAATAAAACAGTTAATTTGAAAATACACAGAGAGAGAATAGTTAATTAAATGAAAACATATAGTATAATCATAATTTTTCAAATAAAAATGAAAACTTATATGTAAAAGATTGAAATTATTTAAGTCCGACTCTTTTATTCTTTTAAGTTGTCATTACATTTAATCATTATTTTTTCGCTTCTTGAGTTATCATTACATTTAATCATTATTTTTTCGCTTTTTATTATTTTCCATTTTAATTTAGTTTAGACTTTTTCTTAAATAAATTTTAAATTTTATTTATTTGGATCAAACTTAATCTATTTATTATCGGAATTTAAACATGAGTTATATTCTTTTGTAGATTTATTATTTTATGTTATTTCTTATGTATTTGTTTTCCTTTTTTTATAATTTAAAATGCAAAATGAATTGTTAATTTTTTTTTCCTATAAATATGAGCGATACATATATATTAATGAAGCTTAATAATACAGCATGCACGACGGATCTTAGATGGGATTAGTGACCTAGACGGAGAAGACAATTCCTCCTTGCCCAAAGATACAGGGTTGGTTGATACTTGCTCCTCCTCCCTCCTGTCCAACTCCCCCAACCCAACCAAGTATCTATAGTAAAAAACAAAAAAAAAAAAAAAAGTGGGGGCCATAGTCCCTTAGCTCATTTAGTAAATGTTTTTACAAATATCCTATGAGTTCTGAGTTTGAAACTCAACCACTCCAATTGTTCCATGTCTTCTCTATTTTGGCCCCACCAAATATGTCCTTCAAGATTCACCCCGTTGGCATGTTCCCCTTTAAAAATATTTTATGTTTCAAGCAATTCATAATAGTTAGGAACTTAAATATTAAAGTTTAGATAACAGCGGTTAAAACAGTTACTGTTTCAATAAGTTCGGAAATTTTTCATTTTAGCTAATAATTAATTCATATTATAACTATTTTAAAATTATTATAATAAAATAAAAAATTAATATTTAATAAATAATTATATGTTTATTAATAATTTCACATTCTAACTGCAAACCACTATTATAATTTTACCAAACACCAACCTGAATCAGTTATCAATTATTATGAATAGCTAAACACAAACAGACATTAAATCATTTCTGTGAGATTCACATATAGCAAGTCTTCAAAAGGATATTATTTCAGAAAATTTTAAATGCAACTAATACGAAGAATCAGTTCTTTTATCAAATCAACATCATTTTCATATAAATATTCAATTATTTCATAAATGTCTTATTTTTTTATTATTTTTTTATGAGAAATTTGTTATTTACTTTTAGCACAAAAAATTATTAATTAAATGAAAATACCTCTTCAAAAGAATTGAAAATGGAAACACATCTTTCAAAAAATAAAAACAGCTAAATGCGTATTTACAAAAGTGTTGGACTAAAATTATTGGGATAAATACACTTAAGTCCCTTTTTTTTTTTACATAATTAACATTTATATCTATATCTTTTATACAAATTATTTTCAGATCTCTAACTTAAGTTCCATTAAATACTTAATTCTTACATTAAAAAATCTCACAAAATAATTAACATCAATCTAGCTTGATGCAATCTGACTAAAATTCAATCTTTGATTTTTTCATACACGAAAATACTAAATGAAAATAACGTAAAAAGGAAAAAATAAATAATATACGATAATGATAAGCTGTAAATAGCTTAATGCATGCTAAAATTGCCGATAAACTAATTGTAAACCAGTTTGTATATTGAATTTATACCAAAGTAAATTTAAAAAAATGAATTCAATAAGAAATCAAAGGAAAAAAAGTTTTATAGGTTTATTTAACTATCTGGGTTAATCTTTCATCGTTATTACTTCTTTGATGGGTTCATTTTCTTTTGATTTCGTATTTATTTATTCATGCATTCATATCGCATATCTAAAAATTAGTCTCCAAATTTATCATGATTCGAGACTAGTTTCTGAAACAAAATTGGGTTTCTTTTTCCTTTGAATTAATCCGAGTCATTTATTTTTAAAATTAGGTTTTACGTAAATAAATGAAGATTACAAATCATTCAAATTATTTTTGTATTTAGTTTTTATTTTTATTTTTAAATTTTGTAGTGGCATCCAGAATGTATTAGTGCTGGAAATAAACTTGGACAGTTATATGCCATAAAGCAAAAGCAGAACCCACAAATCCTTCCTATGCAACTCCATTACGTAGTCACACCTAGAGTACATGGACAAAGAGAACCCATATCCCATAGGCTATCGCATTCCAATTTTCCTAACTCTCTCATGATATTTTTCACTGTAAAGAGATTCCATCTAAAGTTAGCACAGGTTGGTCTTTTAAGGAACGAAGAGTTTGTTGATTTTTTCCTTAGGCGATATGGCTATTCGAGTCGGAAAAATTGCAGGAAATTCAGACTGCATAGCAGATGTTGTTCAAGTATGAGACCGCTACCTAAATTGAGAAGCCTTCAGGTAATAATGTGATATGCAATTGTGATAGAATTTGCGATTGCCTAGCATATGTTCGACATTTTACCTCAAAGAAGGTTAGTAAAAAGCTGTAGAAACTAAAATTGCAATCTGGTTTTAGTTTTAATTATGTCTAACATCTGGCCATGGTTAAGTTAATCAAATATCTTTTAAGGTCAGGATTGAGGAAAACCATTTATTACTCTCAATTATTGGAGATAATATTATGAGATCATTCAATTTGTCTTTTGACCTTCTACCTAAAGCTATCAAATCAATTGACATCATTTTCATAATTACCAAACCAATATTTTGTAATTCAATTTCGGATTTTTCTCTACAAGAAAACTCTCTCTGATAGTTTTTTATTTTTTAATTATATTAATATACTTAATTAATTGGTTTCTTGAGAGTTGTGTTATCTTGTAAAAAGGCCTCCTTATTTTTTAAAAACCTACAAATAATCTCTTATATTTTCACATTTATATATACTATATATATAAAATAATCTCTTACATTCTCACATTTATATGATTAAATTTGTATAAGAAACTTATTATTATAATGTTTTTGGTGGAAAGATTTTGTAATATAGAAAATAAAAATAAGGGCAGTGCTATTTTTAGAAGGATGATGCTAATTCTGGTTGCCAATCATATAAATAGATTATGGACATTACACTCATAAAAATGATGCAATCAAATCAAGAGGAATAACGGATGCTGTGAATATGAACTTGCCACCAAATTGGATTTCAAATTCTCAGATTGCATTTTCCCAAATTACCATTCTATTCGACACCAAACAAAAAGAAAATTCTAACTTTACTATAAGGAGTAATTATGTCAGTTAAGTATTCTAAGATAAGTTATTATTATCACTACCCTAACATAATTAGTATAATTAAATTTTCTAATAATTACTTATATGTACTGTTGAAAAAATTATATATAATCCAACAATGAAAGTTAGCGTTCAGTGTTTTTAACTTTTATATTAATCACATTTGTCAAATATAGTCTAACACCATAAAACCTGTATTCGTTAAAAATGGTATGTTAATAAAACATTCATGTTTAATTCAGCTTCTGACCTGAAAATAAATAAATAATAAATTGTTAACTTATTAGTTTCAAAAATTTCGTACAAATATTCGGCATTTTAATATTCAATTGAAATACAAAATTTTATGAAAATAACATATAAAAAGTCATTTTTATTTTCAAACACAACTTTTATTATTTTTTTCCAATCAACATTTCAAGTTCTTTTACAAATTATTAGAACTTGAAATGTTGGAGTTAAAGTTTCACAGACCACCTCCTCCAACTTGACCATGAGTCAAGGCAGCTTGATAGCACGAGCACATCTAAAGGCAGTTGCGATCCAACAATTGGAGAGGCTCCAGTTTAGCCACGAAATGGATCAGTAGTCCTGAAATGGATCAATAGGTAGCAGGCTTTGAAGGGCTATATAAGCCCATGTATGCCTTTGAAAAATGGCAAATCACTCGGTACACTTTGAGCATTACGTAGACTGCATAAAAATATGAGCGAATTAATTGAAATTAGTCATTAATGGTAAGTTTATTACACTTAAGAAAAACACAATTTAATTTTCTTGGGAAGAATTGAAAGGAGTCAAGGAAGTGAATATCCTCCTCACTACAAATATGACAGTAACTTAAAAACAAAAATTACAAGAAGAGAATACACAAATCTAAATGCATGAATGAAGAACATCCCTAAAATGTCCATACTACCAAATAATAGTTTTTCAAAGTTAATTTTAATTGGTTAATACTATTATCCTATTTTAATAAAATAATATGAGTTATTCTTAAGTTCATTTCTACTAAACAAAACAAAATTTACAATTCATTATTATTTATAATTGCATAAAAAATTTCACAACAATACAACAAGTATACATAAAACAAATAACAAATAATTGATCTCCTTTTAATAATTAATTAATTAATTTGAATTTTCCAGGTATGAATGACATGGAGATTTGATGGATTAAGGCTTTGGTGGTTCTGCTTCCTCCACCTTGATTCCGGCGGCGGAGGGCTCAACCGCAGCAGCTGGTGGTGGAGTTGGTTCTTCTGTTTTCTCAGCCTCCACGGCTACCTCTTCTTTTTTCTCTTCTTCTGCTTCTGCCGGTATTTCTTTTTCTTTGGTACTTGTTTCCTCCGCGGTGGCAGCCGGTGGTGGAACTTCCACGATGATGAAGGTCGAAACTTTCTCAAACACGAAGAAAATTGGACCTGAAACATAAGCTGGACCATACTTTGATGATGCTTCTGATACATGTTTTGATCCTGGAAAATCTGTACATATTCCAACAAAATAATATCAGTAAATAATTCATTTTATTAAAAAAAATTACATATATAATTATAAAAAAAAAATACCAATTTTGCTAAGCTCTTCAAGGAACTTCTGAACTAAAGAAGAGTGCTTCTTCAATCCTGCATCTTTAGGCTCCTTAACTAGACTCTGTTTCAAGTTTAAATCACAAAATAAATTAATATCAGCAATTAATTAATTTTCAATAAATAAATATAAACCTTAATTTCAGTTGATGAAGCTTCATAGATTTCTAAGACTTGAGGTTGAAGTTGAGTTTTCTTCTCCTCAAATTCCTTGTTGATGTCATCCTAAAAAACAGAGCAGAGAATATATTTTTCATAAATAATTTATATTATATAAAAAGAAATGAAGCGAAGAAGAAGAAAAAGGACCTTAGATTCATCGAAGGACTTGCAAGCTTCAGCAGCAGAAGCTTTCTTTGTACTGTCTTTCTCAAAAACTTTCTTGATCTTTGGAAGAACTTTTGATTTCCAATAACCCATTTTTTTATTTTTATTTTCTAAAAAATTATCAAATAATAAAATGAAAATTAAGCTCAAACGATAATATGAAGGAATTAATAGTGAAGCTTCATGAAACTGCAGCAGCTTTACCGCCAACCAGATATATCTCCCCTCCTAATCAACCCATATATATATATAAAGCTTAAGCAATTAACCCTTCGTTTTCCTCCTTAATTACCAAAATACCAGCTCTTGTTTATTTTTCTTACCTGACAACGAATTTGTACTAATTCAAACTTAATTTCATTAATCCAGATTTTGAACACTTAACAACGAATTTGTACTAATTCCAGCGTTATTTGGTTCAAACTTAATTTCATTAAATAAAATTATTTATTTAAATAATTATCTGATTTGTAGCTACAAAAGTGACCTCTACAATTTAATAATGGATATACTTCACGTAAGAATTGATTACAAGTAACTTCGTATCATTTTAATTTAAAGGTTGATTAATATTCTTTTTTTATTTTTAATTTAAATAATTAAAAATGTGGAATCTATTTATCTATTTATAAAATAAAATATATAAAAGAAGTTGATGATTGTTTGATGATGTGGCACAATTTTAATCAAACAAAAATTTATATGTAATTTTGAGATTTTTCTAAAATACTTGTATTTAATATATAAAGACTTTTATGTTCTTTTAATCAACAATAATCAATATTAATAAAGACTTGTATTTAATTTATTTCATTATTATTTTATGAATTTTATTATTAGATCAAAATGCTAATTACATTATTTTATTTATATTTTGAACTTTTAACAATAAAAATATAATCGGTTATACGTGATATATAAAATGATAGTTTAATTTATAAATATGTTTAAATTTATTTATAATATAATAATTAATAAAATATTTATTAGTAAAATAATGTAATTGCTTAATTCGCACATTATGCCTAGTTTTAAATGAGTTTCAAAAACTTAATAAAATTACATATTGTTAGTATAGAATATAATTGAAAAATAACAAAGAATGTTATGGTTTTAGGTAGCTTTTTCCCTAAAAAAGATAGTTTTTATAAATATCATATATTTGTTTTAATTTATTAAATCACTATCAAATTTAAACAAGTGTAACTATATATATATGCATAATGTTGTCTTTGTTTTTTTTATTTTTTTGGTGTATTTTGTGGTAAGTTAGATATACTTATGTGGGTAATATGTGCATATACCACCTATGGATAATAGGTATATGCATATATTTATCATATATAAAGTGTATATATTTACATTTACTTATATATCTAAATATACTTATTTGTTTGTTTTAAAAAATTATGAATTGTTAATTTATGTCATCGTTTTTAGAAAAAATTAATGAAAAAATAACGTAAGAATAAGGATAAGATAAGATATAATAATTTATTTATAAAATGTAATAACAAAGTAGACTATGATATAAAATTCAATTGCGAATTAGTTAAGTTGATTTGTGAAAAATAATAGTATTGGAAAATAAAAATAGTAGAATGAAGTCCATCTATATCATAAATTTTTTTAATTTTTATTACTGCAATTAGAAGATTCCACATAATAAAGTTATATTCTATCAAAATATATATAACATCTTTTCTAAATTACAAAAAATCACTATTTTTCTAAATATCAAAATATGCAGATCTTTATATTGGTTATTTACTACAATATTCCATTTTATTAATATATTTTAAAAAATATACTTTCTCATATTAAATATAATCATGTTTTTCGTTTAGACTGTTCAAAATATAATACTATATTTATATTTATATTAAATGTTATTTTTTTCAAAATAATTGATCATAAATAAAAAGGGTTGGACTTTTGCATATTTTAAATAAGAATGGTCAAACTTTCTAATATTTTAAAGAAAAATATTATAGTCAATTAAGCAAAAATTAATTATAAATAAATAGAATTCTAGACTTTTTTAACAAAATTATTATAAAAAATAGACCTCTATTTTAAAATCGAGGGTGTAAATTATGTTTTTAATTTTGGGATCTATAAACATGTAACTAGTACTAAATATTTTTTCCAAAATCACCAAATATAAATTAATTAAAAATAGAACAAATTTAATATTTTAAAAAATAAAATAAATGTATCCTTTTTGGTCTCCTCGTAACTAATCAAAAAATTGAAGGCTCGTGCAAAGGGTGGTTACGATAGGAGAACTGGGGAGGGTAATATAGGAAAAGAGAAAATATAACAGCTGGGAGAAGGTGACAAAGTGGGACCAGAGTGTTTGTTTGATATGATCTGTAAATGGTTTGGGCCTTTTGTTTTGGCCTTCTCTCAAATTCAAAAGAAAACTTCTCACGTGGCTTCGCTGTTCCATACCTCAATCACGCCGTCAATGACTTGGCATTTTTCAAATCCATTTATATAATTATTGACATAATTTTCTTAGATTTATACATTAGACAACTTAATGTTTAAGTGTAGGTATACAAGAATAATGTCCTTAATCATTTTTACTTTAAACTTAAACTAAATTCTACAAATTTAAATTAATAATTTTTTAATTTTAATCAATTTTCCAAATGCATCCTTGTTTTTAAAGGACAAACTTAATAAATATCATAAATACTTTTTAGTTTGCAAAAACAACACAAAACTAAAAACCTAAAAATATAACACAAATATTTTCATTAATTTCAACCTACTCCTGCTCCAAAGACAGAGAAGCTCGTCACCTTTAAAAAAAAAAAATCGTTTAGGTTTCAATTTTGCTTTTGTCGCTACTAACCTCTACTTGTATTCACTAACAAATGAAATGTACCGGTCGATAGCCCTCACGCTGACGAGTCTTCTGGCACCCTTAGAATCAATGTTGCATAACTAGAGGTCAACCAAAATCACGAAAAATTCCTACTAAAACTCTCACTAGAAAATCGCAATTTTTGACATTTTTGTTATTTTCCGGACAGTGATGGCAATATACTTTAATATTCCGTCGATTGGCATACTGAAACATGAAGAATCTGTTGAATAAATCGTGTCGGCATGAAAAAAGATGAAGAAAGGTCGACGGCCGTGAAAAAAACAGAAAGAAAATAAAATAAAAAAAAGTGTTGTAAGGAAGGAGAAAGGTTTAATATAAAACTTCTCATTCAGTCCTTAAATTTTAAAAAATTACAAATAGACCCCTAAAAATTTTATAAGTTAACAAATAAGTCCTAAAATCATGAGAAAATAAATTTAGTTTCCTAAGTCTGTTAAAAAAAATAAACGAAAATAAATATTTTCAGCATCTGGTTTAGTAAATAAATTTATTTTCAGTAATAGGTGACTGAAAGTGGAAAGAAATAAAATGAAGTAAATTTATTTTCGGTAACATATGGCCTAAAGTGAAAAGAAATAAATTTATTTCCTACCAGCTGGTTACTAAAGATGGCAGCGGCTGGAAGGAAAAAAAAATTTCAATGGCGAGTGACTGGTGGTGGTGTTGAGACATAAGATACTTGAAGAAATAAAAGAAAATAAATTTATTTTTAGTAGCTGGTTTACAAAATAAAAAAAAATTATTTTCAACAGCCGGGTTAGAAAAAATAAAAATTTTAATATATTGAGTAAGAAAAAAAGGTATATGAACACTAAAAAGTGTTACAATAGTGGTATTATTTAAACCAAACTTTGATTTGTAGTATATACTACAATTTTCCTTTCTAGAATCCATAGACTTAAGAGTGATTAACTAAAACTTAGAAACCTCAGAATAAATCTCCACAAACAAAAAGGGAAAAATACGATTTTATCTCTGCGTTTTTAAAAATTGAACTATTGTGCATTCATATTTTGAAAAATTGTTTGTTTTTTTCCCATATTGATGTTATACTTTTTTGTTTTTCAAATAGTTTTTTCATTAAATATTCTTGGAGCACGAGCGATAGCGGTGGCTTTTGTCAATGATATATTCAAACAATGACGAAAACTAATAAATCATAATTTATTCAAATTATTTCTTTGTTCATATTATAAATATGATATTAGTTTTAATTGAAAAAGCAAACTGTTCGTACCCCTAGTATTCCAGTCACTGAAAACGTATCAGACTAAATGAGTATGTCAAAAGGAAGATTTTGGTGAAAGGATTTTGAGCGATACCCATGGTTTGAAGGTTATTAATTTAGACAACTCTTGTGCAATCACTCCTCTAAAAGAGCTCATTCACATGTGGTTCCTACCTTTGTTAAGAGTTATTGATTGGATTGGTATTTGGTAGGAGCGGGGATTGGCAGTTTATTGTAAGTTTGTAACAATGATATTAATGTTGAGCTTTATTCATTTTCTTCTAATCATATTGATAATCATATGGTTCTTATGGTATAGGCCTTGGCGGATTACTTTTATTCATGCTATTTTTAAGGATTATTGTAGTAAATAGCACAATTATTATTTAATTTTAACTATAGGAAAAATAAAGAATATATGAGAAAATATTTATTATTTAATATTTTTTTTACTGAAATAGTATTTTTTTAAGAAGACATAAAGTAGGATACATGGAACCTACTAAAAATGCTGAAGCCACTATTACCTATCAAATAATTTTGAATCTTAATAGAATAAGAATTATAAAATCATTCTTCTTAACTAAATATTAGTTAAATTTAAATAAAAACTATGAATATTAATTAATTAATGTAACATAATAATTAAGAATAAAGGACATGGATTGGGTAAAAAACAAGGGGTGATAGAGTTGATTAAGGGTTTGTATAATTAATATTGTATTTAGCAGTAGGACAGCATGGTGTAATCAATGTTGAATATAGAAGATGAACGGGTAGATGGGGTGTATGTAGTGTAAGTGTGGCCTTGTTTGGGACTAAACCTACAATTAATATGTTCCAATTGTATTGTCTTCATAAGTTACACAATTGTACTCTACATTTTTCTATAATATAATACTTCAACTATCCAATTTTCAATTTAATATATAATATATATTTAATTGGTTATTGCTTGTGTTTTGAAGATTATTATTAATTATTAATGTCATAGTTACGTTGGGAAGAGACAAATGAATAGTGTAGTGATAAGATTCCAATTTAAAAATTGATGATGCAAAATTATAGAGAAACATTATTTCGTTTTCAAATTACATGTCAAAGATTGTTGTGCAGTTGTACACTCAAACGCCACATCTTCACTAATTTATACTACCAAACACACTTCGTATAAGCCCCTATACGGAATTTTAAATGATAAGCCTGTCCATTTGTAAATTATTTGGAGTTAGGTTCCAATTAAACTTGTTTCAATATCTAATATTTTTTTTTTTTTTTACCTATAATATATATTAAATCAATGTTTTTAGTTGAGAATTTTATATTTATTACTTAAAAATTAATTTGTATCTAACTATCTATCCACAATTTTTTTCTTTTTCTTATTTAGTATTTTATAGAAAACGAGTCATTTGCGAATTACTTAATGCTCAGCTCGATAAAAACTAGTTCAAAAACTAAACAAGCAACTAAAAAAATAAATGAACCGAATTTGAACTTGGCAATAACGGCTCGGCTCCTTTACAGTCTTAAAAAATTTTAAGGGAGAAGTAAGCAAATAGCACATTTTGAAACATAAGAATTAGTAAATAGCAGATTATTTCAAAAATTCACTAAATAGCAGATTCTCAAATCTGTATTTTTTTAATCTAGACTTATCATTCTTATATAAATATTAAATTTATATACTGATCTCTATAAATTTCAAATTTATATATTGAATATTATATAAATAATTCATATATAAATATCAAATTTATATGCAACATAGTGATCATTATATAAATAAGTATATAAACAAAATAAATAATATATAAAAATTGATATTTATATACTGGTAACTATATATATAATAATTTCAAATATATACTAGTAACTATATATATATAATAATTTCAAATACTGAACCACAATACAAATCATCACAAATATATAATGATTTATTAAATTATTTATTATTTATATGTTTAAACTTAATTATTAATGGGAGTAACAATATAAAAAATCATTATGTAAACAAATAATAATATAATCAAACAACCATATGTAAAAATTAAGATTTATATATTATATAAATAATAATTTTATATACTAAGCAATATATAAAATAAGGTTTTATATATTAGTTACTATATAAATAATAGTTTTATATACTGATCACAGTATAAATCTTTATTTTTCTTACAAGGTTATGTCAATATAAGAGGACATTTTCATTAATTTTTCACAAATAAAATTCTGCAATCAAATGAAACAAGTGAATATATGAAATTGAAGATTTTAGCGAGAGGAGTCAGGAAATATGGTTTCAATCAAACTATTGTAAAAGATGAAAAGTTCAAATACAAATTTTAGGTAGCCATATTAAAACAGATTATAGAAAAATAGCGGTCATATTAATAAGATAAACAAACTATCGTGATTAAAAAACGTTTAAAATGCGTTCCCAAAGTTTTAGAGCCAAAAAGACAGATTTGTTTCCTACAGACTTTTGAACAGAAGAGAATCCATTATCTCCATTACCACAACATCTATCATCAAAATCAAACATTCGCTCAAATTTCTTTCCATACAGTCTGCATTTTTCTTTCTCTCTCCTCTGTCCTACATACGAAATTTGGGGCTTCCTTCTTCAACGAAAGCATTGTTCATTAAAAACAACCTGTGGTGATTTTTTTCTTTCAAATCAAAAACACCATTACTTTCTTTTCCAGTAGAGAACCAGATTTGGGTTTTTGCCAATCATTTATTTGATTTTGTGAAAAAACAGAGAGAGTGATGGTGGGAAATGGTCTGAACTACAATGGAGGGCATGGTGGATGAACGGGAAATGGATTTGAGCGAGTGAGGGGCATTTTTGTATTTTAAAAATATTATCTCACTGGATTTAGATTCAAGATGCCAATTTTAGCATAAGATTCTCTAAAATGATATTATTTTTTTTCCTAAAAGCTACAAAAATGGGTAAGAGAAATAAGAAAAAGAAAAAGAAATATATTTTTAAAATTAAATTTATTAGCATTGTGTAACTACAAATTTTGAGTATTCATCTCCTGTAGAAGGCGAGTCAAAGAACTCATAAATTTAATTTAAGGGATTTTAATTTAGCAAAGCTGGCCAAACATTCGCTTTTGACAGCATTGTTTAAAGCCAAATTTGATGCCACAATGGGTCAGCTCCCGGTTTTGCATGGAAAGACATCAGGGAAGCAACTAATCAAGTCAATTTGTTAAGCATGGGTTTCTAGGTGGCTTGGGAAAGAGGTGGAGACTGGTGGGATGTCTTTCAGCGTAATGTATTGAGTGAGCATATGAAATTAACTGGACTTTGCAGTTAGCCATGAAAACTTGGACGCACAGTGCACATTCTAGGAGCAGACCTCATTCCATTGCCAAGTTAGAGCAGAATTATCTCATTTTAAAGTTGTTTCTGAGCATTGTATGCCTGCATCTCTCCAGGCTTTTATATAATAATAATAATAATAATAATAATAATCTCTTCTGTTGTCTCTTGATTTCAGCTTTTGCCCACCCAATTTGGGAGAAGATACAAAGATATTATACAATCACATCAAACAAGAACCTGGCTCAATCAGATACCTGAACCAGGATTTGGAAATTAATCCTACAATTACTCGTTTCCTTGGCATCATTCTGAAATGTTTCTGTGTATTTCCGTTCAAAGATCATGTGAATCACTCTACAACATAATTTGGAGCCACTGCCAATATTCTATTGTCTCGTGTTGATGTTTGCCTTGCTCCTTCCCCATCTGCTTCTCCCCGCCTACCATCATCTACCACTATCAAGAACCCTTCTCTTCGTATCAAACTCTGCAAATAAATGCATTTTATCATATTTTCTGTCTAAACTTTTAGAAACAATTAATACCCTTCTAGTACCTCTATAATAGCTTTGATTTTTGAGGCTTCATTCCTTGCTTCATCTACTGAACTGTAGTTATTCTTCTCATTCTGCTGTTCCACATACCACCTTATCAACTCCCCTTGCCTCATTCCAGCTAGCTCACTCCCTGCCAAAAAAAAAATGATGTCGCATAAGTCAAAATTTCTTATTAGTTTATATTTCTTTCAAAAAGAAAAGAAGTAATACAAATTAATAGGATTGATTCTTGTTGATTACCATCTCGCGTTACGGCTTCTTCATGCTGTCTAAGGCGCATAATCAGGGCTTGTGTAACCCTCTGAAAGTATTCTTCACTTATCACAAGCTTCTTTCCTTGTTGGCTGCCCAAACAATCTCCACCTACCAAAAATCAACACCGTTTAAGTAATGAATAATCAAGGAAGCAAAGAAGAAACTTATTGGGTTAAAAGTTTCTTACCATTATTTCCAGAAGCTGCTCCAGCATCTGTATTACTTGGCTGGGCATCACCTTGACCAGTACCATCATTTCCATCATCACCGCCAACACTCTCTTCTTCACGATTTCCTTCTTGAAACTCAGATAAATCAATCTCACTGGACTCCACACTGTATGGCAAAACAAACTCAATTAAATCTATTCAAACTTAAAAGAAACTTATACACGGTACTCATGAATTTTATCATATACGTTAAATTCTCATACCTGATTATGGATGTTTTCAGCAATCTCACTGCTAAACGAACATGGCGAGGTTGAACCTGCAAAAAACTGCTCTTAGTCTAAATCTTAGATGAATATATGCGAGATCTTAACATGAAAGCCTTTTGACAAATCAAAGTACCTGATTTTCCAAATGAGTTCGAGCAATGGCTTCAGAAAGTCTGATCAATGCCTCCAGCTGTCTCACTGTCATTCGATAGGCAACTCTACTACCAGGAGTTACATCTCCTCTCCGCAGAGCAACATAAGAGTCCACTAAAAGTTTTCTTGCTTCAGAGTTAAGCTGCATTGGTCATTGATGTGTAGTTTGGTTAAAATGAGACAACCTAAGTTCAAGGCTTGAAAATGCGATAACTCGCATTGGAAATTTTTTTTTCTGCTTAAAATATAACAATTTTAACATGATAAGATCAAGCAGCAAACCTTTGGTTTCAGAGTTTTTGCGTAAGCAATGTAACGCTTAATTTGAGCAGTTGTGAATGCAGGAGCTACTGCATTTTCACGTTTCTGATGAAGTCTAACAATGTGATGAGCTATGTGGTAATCTACCTGATCATCTGGGTCATCTATCATCACATAAACTAGATCGAATCTGGAGAGAATCGCAGGAGGAAGAGCCACATTATACTGGGGAAAAAGGTCAGTGATTAGCCCGAGGAAAAAAAAGTAAAGAAACATAAAGGACTTCGAAATTTATTATCAGATAACTACAAATAACGTGGGCAGCAAGCTAGTCTTTGGTCAACCAGTCATCATTAAATCAGTTAAATGAAAATTCTACCTTAAGTGGTTTAGACTTATCATAGCGTCCTCCTACAGGATTAGCTGCAGCTAATATTGATGTTCGAGCATTAAGTGTTGCTTGTATTCCTGCTTTTGTAATACTTATTGTCTGCTGTTCCATCGCTTCATGAATTGCAACCTTCAAGTTTATTGAATGCATGTTAGAAGTTGATATGATAAGTCTGTAGTTTCGCTCAAATGTTAAAACATTACCTGGTCCTTGATATCCATTTTGTCAAATTCATCAATGCAGCAAATGCCATTGTCAGCAAGCATCAGTGCACCAGCCTACAGTGGTCCAGAGAAGAATCAAGAAAACAAAGCAGATAAAGTGAAAGCAGGTAGTAATATGCTACAGGTCATACAAGAATAGGGAACTAAAGAAATACTTAAGGACATGTAGTCAGTCTTCATGTTATGTAAAAAAATTTCCACTGTATTGCATAATATGTTCTTCATTAATTTCTCTCACCCTCCCATTTTGAGTTAGAAACTTCAAAATATTAAACGGGTAGTAGCATGTGCTCTTGCTTGATGTATACTTCATGATGTCAAAAATAACCATTAGGACTACAACTAGAAGACTAAAACTAATTAGTAACTACAACTACATACAAAGCTTGAAAATCAATTTGTTTAATTACCATTGATCAAGAGACCAACAACATACACACAACTCATAAAATTTGTGAGTCTCAATGCTAGCTGATTTATGCTTCTTCAAAGCTCTGAAGAAAATGTCACCCTTCTAGAAGATGCACTTAAGAGGCGAATTGACTGGAGAGACTCCACAAGGTTCTGTGACTCAAAATGAACAGGAACACAAGTTATGCTTACCTCAATGCAAAATTCCCCAGTTTCAGGTTCTTTGGCTACTGTTGCAGTCAAACCAGCAGCAGATGAGGACTTGCCAGATGTATAGACAGATCTAGGGACTATCCTAGAAGTGTACCTGTGAATTGGAGGACCAAGTTAAACAATAAAATATTTGAGCATAAACAGAAATGCAGGAAACCTGAGATATGGCATATAAAATGTTCCCCGTACTTAAGAAACTGAGATTTTGCGCAGCTGGGATCTCCAACTATGCAAACATTGATGTCGCCTCTAAGGTTAATGCCCTCATGAGTGAACTTGTGGACACCACCCAAAAGCATAAGAAGAATTGCCCGCTTGATATCTTGGTGGCCAAAAACAGATGGAGCAATGCTATCAACCAGCTTGTTAAAGAAATCAGGAGCATTTCTCATTCTTTCAAATTCATCTAGCTCCTCAGCCTGAAATTAAATAAAGTGAGGTTTTAGCTGCATTTTACTCTGCATAAATATATGGCGTATTACTCGATCAGTGTAATTAAAAAAAAATTCATCAATCCTGTTGTCATCCATAAAGTCAGAAATTATTAATATTCTAAAATGAACTACAGATTGTACAATTACCAAATTACCAATTATCTATAATGCAAACAGAGAATATCACTGGAAATTACAAAAGAACTTACAACGAACTGCTGGTTATCATCTTCATCAACATCCCTTTTTCGGTTCCTAATGTCAGCATCCCTCCTTCCCTCAGAAACCTACAAAAATAGATAAGAGTATGAAAGAAAAAATCATTACTCCAGCAACACCTTTAGAGTTGTCTTATAATAGACAAACCTGCACTGAATTGGCAATAAACGCAAGGCGATATGAGAGGTCTCTCACTCCCAATGCTCGGAGACCCCTTACACCTTCTTGTCCAACAGCAGAATTCTTGCGCTGAGATGCTTCTCGACGACATTCTGCTCTCTCTCCTGGGGATGCCAAGGCCATGATGTCTGGAATTACAACTACAGTTCCTGTGAAAATGACACTGAAAGCACAGAGAAATTGAGGTCACATAATTAATCAAATCCAATTATAACCCAAGATGCAAAGCATAATCATTTATACAAATTGTGTGGGATGTGTGGATCATGCTATAATAAAATTTCCTTACGTGTCACCAGCTCTGGCCTGTTCAACAATATCATGGCGAAGAATAACATCCAAAGATCTGGGAAGGGAACCTGCAGGAATTTCTTTCGAAGTTTCCTGCATTCTGACCCTCTGCCAATCAGCGAATTTACTATCTTGTCTGAGCAGTGCCCATTTCGTTCTGTTATTGCAGGTTGCGTTCACGCAAATTGTTGGCTGCAATTTCACAATTACAAATCACACATGTAAGAGTTAGGCATTATAAAACATTTTATGACTGAAGATGTGAGATAAAATTTTTGCAGGACCAACCTCAGTATATTTAAACTGCTGCTCAACATTCTTTATGACACCACCACAATCTAAACACCTAAAAGTTCCCTGCAGAAGCTCTGGCCTCACCTCACTTGTGCGAGTCACTACTCCAGTTACAGATACTAGTTTGCCAATCTCAGCTGTAGTAAGCTCTCTCAAACTGAAAATTTTGACAGTCAATAAATACACATGACTGAAACAATTTTTAACAGCTAAATCAAACACCCATCTTATTTTTTGAAGACCAAGAACTTCTAGGTTTTATTGAGCATAATTATAAGTGGTAATAACATTCTTAGCATATCAAGCATAAAGAACAAAAGTAAATTACTTAAGCATGTTGAATCTGAAAACACAATAGAGTAGGGAATGATGGAATACCGCTTAGAGAAAGGGATATTGAAGAAAGCGATGTTAATATCCTTATTAGGATTATCATCAGATATGAACTGAGGCTTAACCTCCATAACGAATCTCTTGCACGCATTCTTCAAGTAAGGCTCAAGCCTACAATTAAAATTAAACATAAATATTCTGAAAATAAATCAAAATTTCAAAACTAGGGTTTTTGAGCAACTGAAATCTGAGGAAGAATAAGAAATTTTACCTCAAGTACTCATCAGCAACAGCTTTCTGGAGAAGATCATTGAAACGCATAACGTGAGAAAAATCAATGAACATTGTAGTGGATTCATTGGCTCTCATGATTTCAATTTCAGCTTCGTAATAAGCTTCGCCTGGATTATTTTGCCCGTCTAATCTAAAACTGATACAAACAAAACCCAAAACAAATTTCAACATTAGAATCCACTATTAAATCCAAAAATATTCAAATTAGAGAAAAACAGATTTGGAAATGAAAGAAAATAACCTTTTGAGAAACTCCAGGAAAATGTTCTCCACTTTCTCCGCCATCTCGTCGGAGAAGTAACCACCGAAAGCATCCATTTTCGAATGTTTTTTTTCCCTCCCTCTGTTCTTTCAAATCAGTTTGTTTTGGAGGAGATTGAAAACAGGTGTATTGTTGGAACGAAAGTCACCAATTGCGAGGATGGACGGAACGTAGCTTCTCTAATTTCTGTTTCTGGCGGGAAACAGATTAGCAAATTCCCGCCAACGTTGCATACGACGTCGTAAGCAGAAGACGTGTTGGTGAGTGGAGGTCAACCCTTGTTCTTTTAGAAAATGTCCCATAGAAAAAATACTAATTTCCTTTTTTTTAAGAGATAAAAAAATACAAATTTCTAAGAGGTGAAAATAAAAAGTAATTTTTTAAAAATTATAATTTCGTTAAAAATAAGTTGAGAATTGTTTCTTTAAATGTAAATAAATAATTACGAAATGATTCTTCAAATCTATAAAAGTTTATAGATTGTTTAAAAAAGTTTAAAATTACTAAAAAAAAATCTTAGTCATATGTAATAGCACATTCATTTCCATATGTGATGATGGCTGTTGATAGAATCGTATTTGAAAGGAAGGATTTTTAGAATCTTATTCACTAGTTTCTCCTTATTGATTTCCTTTTTCAAAACTCTGAGTGAATTAATGATGGATGTGAAAATATTGAAAATATTTGATTCTATATCCTTCATTGAAAATATTTGATTCTACATCATTGAATTCAACTTCAGCTTTATTTTTTATCTTGTTATAGAGGTGTTTGTTTTAAAGATTGTTGAAAAAAAATTGGAAAAATTTGAATTTTTAATTTATGGTTCAACTTTCAAAAAAAAGTTGAATAGTTAATCATGGGAGTCTAATAGCTACTTTTCCACAGACGCGGCGTCTCAAAATATGGGAAAATTGATATATTGGATAAACTATATATTAAAAAAAATAATATTAACTTTACATATTTATTGAAGTTTCCTAGAAAAAGTTTATTTCTATAAATATGAGAATTCAAGTTCCCTACTTTTATTTTTTGAAAATCTACTTTTCTAGTAAAATAATTTTATTAGAAAAATTTGAATTCCGGTAATCAAATGGCCCAATGTGAATGTAACGACTGAAATGTGAGGACCATATTCTCCAACATTTTATATCATAAGATTCAATGAAGTTTTTCACTATTTTTCCAACATGAGTAATTTGTTCATGTGAACAGAAGTGAACAAGCGCGAAAGAATCTCTCTATTGTTATATAGCAAAAATGGGATTAGCGTTTGCCATATGATATTTATCTCAAACTGTTAAACCTTTAGAATATTAAGTGCACAAGCTCTAATACTAGGTGCAGTGCCAATTATAACAACAATCCAAGAAAGGTAAATTGAATTTTAAAAATAAAAAATTAACTTAAAAAATAAGTAAACAAATTTTATGAACTTAAAACTATTCAAAACGAACTCACTGGAAGTAAGATATTTTATGAAATTTAAAATATTTGCATTTATTATATCAATATTATTTGTGTTGGCCTAACCATTTAAAAAAGAGAGCCCTTGAAATTGGTTTGCAATTTACTTAATTACATTATGCTATTTTTTTATGTGTTTGTATTTCATGTCTCTTAAAATTAAACGGTAAAATTGAAAATAGTAGAATTAGGTTTACGTTAAAAATTGACTTTTAAAATAAGTAAAAAGAGTGTTAAATTAATTTTACAATTAACCCTAAAATCAAGAATCTAGTCCTCAAATATGTTTTGATCCGGGACTAGAGTCTTTTAACTTTTAGGCTAAAAAGAAGTCATTTTATTAAAAAATAATTTTCTCTTAATTTTGGCTAAATAATAAAAATTAGGTCGGTGATTATTCAAAATCATTTTCCATATTACTTAAGCCTTTTAACTCTAAAAAATGCAAATCTCTCCTTTTTAATTAAAATTGGAACTTTTTGGCTCTATTTATACGTTGGAGGTGGTCTTAGTACGCTGCTCGCCCAAATCAACATCTTACATCTATTTATAAACCCTATGATGAATATTCTAATTATAATTAAAGCAAATTGAAGATATAAGTACAATTAAAAGATGGATGATGCTCCAAGGTACTCCCTCAAATTTCCTTTTTTTTTTACTAACTGAATTGTATTTATTCTTTAACTTTTAAGGGTCAGTAATTTATAAAATTTTACTCTATATTATAAATTTTGTATAAAATAATTAAGACTATTAAATTTATAATTTTATAAAATTTATAATACAAAATCAAATTTTACAAACTGTAATCAACTAAATTAATATCGGAATGGAGTCGAGACAATTTAACTATTGATTTAGAAATAAAAAAGGAAATTGGAGGGGTGTACCAAATGTACCGTATACCTTGTATCACCACCTTAAAAGATAATCATATTCACTTAATCCCTAATTAAGAAAACAGAAAAAGTTTATTTTCTCTATAATATATGAATCGGTATTCAAATATAAAAATATAGTATTTAATTTAATTGAAATATGTTATGATAATCTACGTGTATACGAAGAAATGCTATTTTTAATAAAGTCTTGTTTGTTTCCGAAAAAACTTATTTTCAAAAAAAGAGTATGCTGCATTTATTATTTGTAATTTTAAGGTATTGGAATGGAATAATAGAGTTATAGTTGCAGAAAAAAGAGGAAATAATTAAGATTAATAGTAGGAATGCAGCAACCACCATTTCACAAAATGCACATATTGAGTTAGTAAAGTTAAAGAAGATGTTGGAAGGTCCATTTTAATGTACATTTATAAAATAACAAAACAAAAGAAGAGGTTGCTATGTTTGTTTGTCCCAATCTACATTCTAAACAATGTATTTAGCAATAGTTAATTAAGAGTTTAAAATATATATAAGAAAAGGTTTAATTGCTTAAAAAGAGGGGACACTTGTTTTAACTCAAAACAGAAAATGCAAAGGAACAAATGTCTACATTACATGTGCCAACTAATCTTAATTCATATATTGTAAAACCTTATTATAGAATGACTTTTCTAATCTTTTTTTTTTCATTTACAACATTATTAGATGGGGTTGATAATTTAAATGTTATAATGTTTATAATATATTTAAAGTTAAAGTTTAGTTTTTTTTTTTTTATAAAATTTTACGTAAGTTATTTAAAAAATTAAAAACTATTCTAAAAGCGGTTGCTGAATATAGTTTTTTTACATTTGTACCTAGTGTTTTAAACGAGCGTCTTTTAGACATATCAATGACTCGGATAAATTTAAATCCACTGAATTATATGTACCTCAAAAAATAAGATAGCTGGATAAGAGATTTAACATGTTTTCATACTAAGTATGATATAGTTTTTATTTAAAGAGAATTCGAACTCTCGACTTATTTCGAGTAATTAGTCCAACAAATAGTCATGAGTCACTTAAACTATATAGTTGGTTAAGAAACACCATTTATATAAGGGCAAGACTAGAAGTCAGTCTTCGAGACTTCTCACCACCTTTTTTTTTTTTTTTAAATTTTTTTTAAAATAATTCAGTGGATTGTTTACATAGACCTCCAAAATAAAATACAATATATTACAATTTTTAAATTTTGATTTTGTATTATAAGTTAAATCTGACTATAAATTTAATACACAATATTTTTTGTGTAATTATAATACAGAGTAAAAAAAAATGTGACACGTGGTATTTAATCTGAGGATTATAAGCAGACAATCCACTGAATTATTTTAAAAAAATAAATAAAAAAAATTTGGAGACTTGTATCCTTTCCATTATAATAAACCTCATTTGTTGCATGTTCATATTTCACTCTCGGGAGGATAAGTGGCAGTGAAAAAAAAACAGGTGTGCTTGGGAAATGGCAATAAAGCCAAGATAATGCGAAGAAAGCCGTTTCATAGCTAACTGAGACCCGTTTTGTACTTTCCAAACACACTTGTCAATATTAATTTATTTGCAATAAACCAAAAATAAACAATATGCCCTAATAGTAAATAGTCCACCCACCCACCCCCCTTCTCTCCTTTTCTGCCTTTGTCTTATCCTCTCTATATGGTTAACAATTAATTTCCACCTAATCCTCATTATTATCTTTAACTTTATTATCCTCAAATGTAACTGATCAACATTTTTATTTTTTTTTATTTTTTTCACTTTCCAAAAAATAAATCTATAAACATAGTAATCAAATATCTATGGAGAAATTACAAGTTTATAATGTAAAATAAGAACTAAGTACTAGTATTATTAATAGAACAATTAAATAATTAATTATATTATATTTCAAATCCAAAGTCGGATACGAATTATAAAGGCTCTAATAGCATTGATAAACACCATTGGATGCTACTATTAGTGGAGTTTTCTTTCTTGTATATGTATTAGAATGAAAATCTAAAAAGGACCCACACCACACATAATCATATTATATGTTACTATTAGAATCAAATTCAATTAAAGAAAAACCTTCCACCGTAATTAAGATCTCGAGTTCGATTCTTACCGTTGGTTAAATAAGGAAAAAAAAAACCTTTCAATTGAAGAAGCCTACTATATATACAGTTATAGACATAGACATATTATCACTTCTACTATATTATATCCTCTCCTGAATTATCAATTTTCAATGGATTTTCTTGCACAAGCCCCACCTCCAAATCCCCAAAATAACACAACAACTCAACAAGAAGAAGAAGACCAAAAGTCGAAGAAAAACAAGATGTATATGTTTCTTTTAGTTATGAATTACTTATGCCTCTTCATAGGTTCAGTCTCTTCTAGCTTACTTTCAAAGTTCTACTTCATCCACAAAGGTTCAAGCAAATGGGTTTCAACATGGGTTCAATCAGCTGGGTTTCCAATTCTCCTTTTACCCATTTATCTACCATATTTACTTAACAAGTCCAACAAAAGAAAACCCTTTACTCGTTTCACTCCAAAAATCTTATCTTTATCGATCATGGTAGGTTTTATGCTAGGCTTAAATAATCTTCTGTTTTCATGGGGTGTTGCTTATATTCCTGTATCTACAAATTCCCTTCTTTTATCATCTCAATTAGTCTTTAATTTAATTCTATCTGTAATTATTGTTAAACAAAAAGTCACTTTTCAGAATCTGAACTGTGTAATTCTTTTAACAATAAGTTCTGTTCTTTTAGCCTTAGGCTCAGGCACTGACAAGCCACAAGGGGTATCAAAGTCTAAATATTTCATAGGTTATTTTGCTACAATTGGTGCTGGTCTATTATTTGCTTTATACTTACCAATTATGGAAAAAATTTATAAAAAAGTGTACTGTTACCAAATGGTAATAGAAATGCAACTTGTAATGGAAATGGCTGCCACCGCATTAGCCACCGCAGGGATGGCCGCGAACGGAGGATTCTCCGAAATGAAAAGAGAAAGTAGGTCCGTTTTCGACAAGGGTCCGAAATGGTATTGGTTTGCAGTAATGGGAAATGTGATTACGTGGCAGCTTTGTTTCATGGGTACGGCAGGAATGGTATTTTTAACGTCGTCGCTGACCGGAGGAATTTGCATGACGGCGTTACTAGGCATGAACGTGTTAGGAGGAGTAGTGGTGTACGGAGATGCATTTGGAGGCGTAAAAGTGGTGTCAACAGTGGTTTGTGGGTGGGGATTTTGTTCGTATGTATATGGGATGTACCAGAAAATGAAAAGAGAGGAAGAGGATGAAGAAAAAGAAAAGGGGAATCAAAATCTTCAGAAAGAGATGGTTGAGGTTGTAACAGCCAACAATGTTTAATGGTTATTATCTATTATCAATCAATGTTACTTACTGTTTTTTTTTTTTTTTTCCAGGAATCAGATCATTTTACTTTATTAACCATTTATGTTACTAACATTTTTATTTTATACACTTTTCATTCAATATTCTCATTAAAAAAATGCAAAATATCTTACGAAACAAAACCTCACTATTATGTTTTAGCTTATTCAACTCGAATTAATAAGAAACAATTTTCCGATATCATTAACAATGGGTTGGTTCAAATTATAAGTCACTTAAATTCTCTTAAAGAAATATTAAATTTTCCGATTAGTAATGAAAAAAGTCAAATTCTAGAAACTTATACACCAAATATTTTAATAAAATTATGATAAAAAGAAATTTAGTTTAAGAACAACAGAATGTTTTACTCATATTTGGAAAAGAAAAAAGGGTTCAATCAAATGGGTCAATTTTGTATAAAAAATATTCATAATCTAAATAAAATGTCAATCAAACAATTTTTTATTTTTTTATAATTATTCATTTAAAAATTGAATTTAGGCAAAATGTTTACAGAAAATAGATATAAAAAAGGTGATCCTATTTCCAATGGAAGTTTTACTAATGTCAAAGCATCTATTCTTATGTTAAACTTAATTAACTGCATATTTTGCATTAACAAATTGAACTTTTAATCTTCGTTTATAGTGTATAAAAGTGGTTTAACCAACCTGTTGGTATTCTCATCTAAAAAAAACTTGTGATTATTCAACTTTTCTTTTTTCTTTTTTTGGCAAAGTTGGTATTCAACTTTTTACATTGATATTTTTTCAATATTAATGTTTTAAATAATGTTTCCATATAAAAAAAATACCATATAAGAAAATTCACTACATAAATAAAAATAAATAAAACTTGGGAAATTTAAAAATTTTCAGTGAGAAAATATGACTATTTTTCTAAAATATAAAATACCAAACAAAGCTTTCGTAAAGCGTGGAAAGATATGGTTGTGATTAGTATTTTGATTAATGGTAATCAATAAATGTGTTTAATCAATCAATATAAAAATGGTTAAGTATCCCATCTAGGTTCATTTGTGGACTATAAAATTATTTAGGTAGGTGATGACGTGGTTGCATCCACGTGGCTGATCTATCAGGTATCTCACGTCAATACTGCATGTTTGTTTGAGTTTAGATATTGGGAAATCCATGACTTGTGCATTTGAATCGAATCTATATTTTTTTTCATTTTATTTTAAATTTTGGATACATATTATAACTTACAAAATAATTTGTATTGTATTGTTGAATTTGTAGTCCTATATAATTTGTATTATGACCACTGCATTAATTTCAACTTTATATACCTAATTGGCCAATTTCTTTTTGAAAGAATAAACATTTGAATGTGAATTCAAATTGAATGCACTAGCCACGCATTAATTTCAATATTATATACCTAATTGGCCTTTTTTTTTTTTTTTAAGAATAAACATTTGAATGTGAATTCAAATTGAATGCACCAGCCACACTCTTTGGAAATTGATAAGTTTTGGTCCGCCAGTTAATTAAACCGGTCCGGCCTCAAACCGTAACCACTAAATCTGAATCAAAATTGTTGGGGGCGAGCTGATTTAGGTTCAACTATTTTCTAAACCATGAGCTGCCATAAATCGAAGCCGTCCGTGAACTGCTTGAACCGTCCAAAAAACCATCGGTTAACTGCCCGTGAACCGTCAGTTCGGACCGCTCGAACCGCGGTCACCAGTCCAATCCCGATTCCCTGGACCGCTGAATCGTGGCCTGCCAGGCCGTAGCCCAGCCTGTGGCCATCTCTTTTTTCAAGAATGTCTGGGAGCCTTATCTTATTCTTATAATTTTTTTTAAAAAAAATATTTCATCGAATCGTTTGTACATAATTTCAAGATTTAGTGTATTGAATCGCAATTTTTAGAATTTGGCTCTTTATTAAATTTAATAACGACTATAAACTTAACATTACAAATTATTCTTTGTCTAATTTATAATATAGTAATGGTGGATTTGAGTAGTTCAAACAACAAGAAATAGAGCAGTAGCCGTTGGAACAACGGTTAACTAAAAGAGTGAATAAGAAATTGACAAGTGGTAGACTAGTGTTTAAATTGGAGTGAAACAGAGGAATTTGGGTCTTCTTTATTCCAGAAGAGAAAGCTGGCATTCTACAGTATTCTTCCATGTTCTTCAGTAGTAGATTCTTGAGCGAGTCGTGGACTTGAAACTTAGATTTCAATTCAACTTAATTAGTTAGTTTGTTAGCTTAGCTTAGCAGGATTTTAGTTTCTAGAGTTTTTTGTTCTTCATATATAAATAGACTAATGAGCATTATAATTAGTTAAGTTTTTACAATTCATCAATAAGAAAGAAAATTCTCTTTAATTCATAACTTTTTCATAGTATCAAAGTGTAGAAAGATGACTATTAATAATCAAATTCAAGAGATAAATTAGATGCTATAATTGCTTACTGCTTCTGCTTCATACAAGGTTTCTAATTCTTTGTTGTGACTCTTAATGATTTATGCTATCATTTTTGCAATTTTTTGTTTGAGTCTGATTGTTTTCTTTCTATTTTACATAAGCTTGATTTCTCGATTTTGAGTATATATCTAATTTTCTTCCCAGTTGTTTTGATATTGTTAGATTTTATCTTAATTTAGCCTTTTTCTTATTCAATTCTCTTTTCTTTTTATGAAATTCTTGTCAAAATGGTGAATCCTTCAAATCTATATTTTCTTCATCTTATTGAAAATCCATATGTTGTGCTTATATCTATTGTTCTTGCTGGTATAAACAACTGGAACTTTTGGTCTCGTGCCATGATGATGTCTCTTGCATCTAAAAACACAATGAGTTTTATTGATGGAACACTGCCTATACCACCAGAAGATGATGATTTTCATGAATCTTGGAAGAGATGTAATGTCACTATTTTGTCTTGGATAAGGCACTTTGTAAATGTTTTAATAGCTCAAAGTATTCTCTGGATTGATAAGGCCAATGATGCCTGGAAAGATCTTAAAGATCGATTTTCTCAAGCAAATCAATCAAGGATTTCAAATCTATTGGAAGAGATTATTATTTTAAATAAGGTGTTTCTGTGTATTTTATACAAGTAAAGACTCTTTGGGATGAATTACTTATTCTAAGGCCTTTGTTAAATTCTACATGCATAACTCAATGTAGATGTAGGGCTGTTAATAGAATGAGAATGTACGTTGGAAGTGATCAAGTCTATAGGTTTCTAAAAGGTTTTAAATGAGCAATTTGCTATAGTTAAGTCACAAATAATGTTGATGATCATCTTTCCAACATTAATAAAATCTTTGAATTGGTAGCTACTCTAACTTACAAGAATATAATATTTTATTTAATAGAGCTATAAGGCCTGTTTCTTCAAACTTTCAAGTAGACCTATGCAAACTAGTTATCAAGCTAAGTATAGAGGCCCTAACTTTAACTCAGAAATGAGGAAGTGAACTCATTGTGATAGTGATAACCACACAAGTTAGTCCTGTTATAGGAACTATGGATATCCTCCTGGTTTCAAGTTTAGGAATCCAAATTCTTATACTAATATGAAGCTTGTGCAACTTGTTGTGAATTTTATAGACACTCAGACAAAAAATGAATACATTTTGGAGTCAGATAATAGTTTACATTAAGAACATGAAGCTTTAAGTTTTGAGATGCATAATTCATCCTCATAATTGCAGTTCACACATGAGTAGTTCAACAAGTTACTCAATGTGATTAAGGATGCTCTATCTATAAAAAATAAGAAATCAATTTCACTCTCCCCACACATGGTAAATAATGTATTGACAGAATATTTTGCAGGGTAAGTTGAAGGTTCTACTACTTTGAAGGATACAAAGTTTAGGTATCTCTTAAAGTTTTTTCTCTAATTTGTAAATAGTGTATTCAAGTTTTACCGATCATATAGCCTTCTGCTTATCTTTATTCACAGCTTATAAAAGAATTAAGCTCGTAGTGATCAAATTGCCTAATGGTAATACTGTGAGATTAAAATATTTAGGAATAATCATGTTTAGCAATGAACTATATCTAACAGAAGTATTATACATACCAGATTTCACTTTTAACTTAATTTTTGTGTCAATTTTAATGAGAAAATTGAAGTGTTGTCTATATTTAATGGATGAAACTGGTATCATACAGTCTAAGACTACATAAAGGAGTATTTTTTTAGCTAAAGCAGTTGGAGGTTTATATGTCATCAGGCAGACTAACTATAAAGTCAATAAGCTTGTAAATATAGCAATGCAGAACAAGATAGCATGAGCTAATTCACCTTGCTTTGACATCTTAAATATTTGGCACTACAGATTTGGAGATCCATCTGAATGTTTCAAATTTGTAAAAATATACATGAGATTAGTTGTAATAAGCATGCTTTGGCTTATGATGTGTGTCACTTTGCTAAGTAGAAGAAGCTTGTTTTTCCAAAAAGTAATACATTTTCTACAAAAGTTTTTTAGTTGACTTAGATGGATATTTAGGGTTCATTAGCACAGTGTTCAATACAGGGTCACAAATGAAGAAATACAGGAATCAGAATTCAGAAAGGAAAAGAATACTAAGAATAAAGATGATTCCATTACTAAACAGTTTAGGTTTACAATTCCAATTCAGAATAGGATCAAATGTAACCAATATATAAACAACTTTACAATTCAATAAAGAACACATTACAATCTTCAATTCACTTCTTTAATTCTATTCTTCTTCTTTAATTCTCATTATTCTTCTAACATGGTATCAGAGCCTCAATGTTTTTGGTCAAAAGACCTAATTTAAGATTGTTCATCATCTACCTGGAAACAGAAATTCCTAGCAATGGCCGATGAAGTTAGCTCCTCCACA
>CANUEY010156022.1:0-25155 GCA_948099555.1 Croton setiger | reverse complement strand
GCAATTCAGCATGGTTACTGTGTTATTGCTGGTGACATGGGAAATGCTCTTTTCTGTCAATATATCATTCTTGTTTCATTTGTCCCAGCTTGTACTAGTTTGAGTGTATACTTTGAGATGTTGTTCATATGCTCACCTTTTCTTACTGCATAAGTGTAATGCCATGAATATTGGAATTGACCATCTTGCATAGCATATTTCTAGGTAACCATTGCAATCTGGTTCATATAGTAATGCTTCACTTGACAAGCATTGTCCATAAGGATATTTTTGTAATTTTGGAAAAGTTCGAGAACCAAAAACGTAATTTTCCATGTTTGAATCAAATTGACATATATTATATGTTTTACATGCTGTTTTGTAATATTTAAACGTTTTGTGGGTCAAATAATGAATTTCCCTTTTTCGGGGACCATTTTGCAAAATTCACAAAATCGAGGGGTCAAATTGTAACTTTCCAAAACTTACCTCTTTGATGTTACCTTGCCTATTTAAGTGTTTATTTGAAGGATTTGGTTAATTTATGAATTTGGATGTTTGATTTTCATGTATGGTGCTTTTCGTAATTATTTTAAATTTTGTGGATTAAATCGTAATTTCCTTTTGAATATTTTAAATTGTCAATTTTGGGAGCCGGGTTTTAATTCGAGGTAATTCGGGTAGAATGTAATTTGTAGGAAACCGCCTATTTTTCCCGGAAATTGGGAAAAGAATATTTTAGATTTAAGGGGTGTTTAAATTCCGTAATTTATTTTCCGCAATTTTATTGCTTTCTATAATGTGTTTGTCGCAAACGATTTTTATCACCGTTTAGGAACATCGGTAGCGGTTTTTCTGAAAATAAAATCAAGTCTTAACTTTAAAAGTAGAAAACATTTTTCGGAAGCCGGTAAATCCGGGCGTTAGTCGAAATTGTAATTTCGGCTAACGTACCCTACCCGCTTACCCAAAATTTTTTTGGTTCAAGACCTGCCTTATCTAAAAACGGAGTCAAATGAATTTTTGGTTTTGTAAAAACCGGTTCCCGAAATGGGTGGCGACTCAAAATAAAATTTTAAGACCGACTAGTTTCGGCAAATAACCAAAATGGCTTTCATCGCCTAAACCCGTTTTCGAAACTAAAAACCCTTTTGTTCAAAAAAGGAACCGACCGTCGGCGGTTCGACCGGTTTCCCAAAAATCGGGCCGTCTACAGCAGGTTTCATGCACTGTTCAAGTCTGTTTTGCATTCTGTTTCTTTTGAACCTTGATCATAAATTGTTTTTACTTAAACTAATTCCTCCATTTTCTGTTTATATTGCTGGATTATATACACCCATGAGCTATGTTATTGAGCATGTTTAGACCCACTTGCAGATCCCACTGTTTCATGACAGTTTAAGGCATTAATATGAACTGGAATTTGTTGTTTGGTTGCCTACTTGTTATAGTATAAACTGAGGTCATCGTAAAGTATGCTGTTTTATGTGTTGTTTTTATGAACAGAATTGAAAGCAAAGACTAATGCAGTCTGTATGCATTTCATTCAATTGTTGTTCCTGCATTCACCTCTGCACATAGACTTGTAGAATTCTGTTTGAGGCTTTCCTTATTGAACCTGGACTTGGTAAATAACATTCATCTATACTCTGGGTTTTGGTTCACATGCATGTCTGTGGATTTGGTTCTGGATTGTTCAGGATATGATTGATATGACAATATGGTGGGCAGATTTTGTATGTTACATGGGTAGGAACAGCATATAAAATCTGGACAGGGCAGTTTTGGAAGGTGAAATAAGCATAGGGGCAGTTTGGTCTTATTATTGAAATGTGGGTACCAAAATGAAATTTTGAAATGTTTTGTTCCTTTGTTTTCTGGAATTGCACAATATATTTGTTTTGCATGCTGATTGTGATGGAAAATGATATGAATGTATGATTGTATCTTTTGGGGGGTATTTTGGTAATTTTGCAAAGTTTGGGGGCAAAAACGTAATTTGCAAATATTTGCCCATTTGATGTTGTTTTGCTTGATTTGAATGTTCGATTATTTAATTCAGTCTGTTTTAAGTTTGAATGAATGGTATTTCTAATTTTGGACTTAATTGTAACTTTTCTAATTTGGATGACCAAATTGTAATTTTTATATTTTTGGAGGACCAATTTTGTAATTTTTCATTAAAATGTTTAATCTTGTTATTCTTGGGTTTTTGGGTTAAATTTGGGGTTTTAAGGGTAGAATGTAAATTTATAGGTTCGGTTTTGTAATTATTTTCTCCAAATCGGAGAAAGAATAATTAGTTTAGGATTTTAATTTCCGCACTTTAATTTCCGTTTTTACCGCTTTTAATGTTTGATTTTGTTTTCGCAAATGACCGATTATCGCCAATTAGGAACATCGTTAATCTAATCACAAAAATAAATTTTTATTTTAAACTTAAAAATTGGAAAGAAAAACAAACCAGAGGCCGGTTTTTACCGGGCGGCGGTTTAATAACAAATTAAACCGTCGTACCCAACCCCCTTACCCGAATTTCTGAATATTGACCAGTTGCCTTTAAAATAAAAATGGAGTCACTTTTAAAATAAAATCTTTTTTTAATTTTTTCCGAATTTTCGGGTGGCGACTCTTTTAAAATAATTTTTAAGACCGACTAGTTTCGGCAACTCCCACAAAACTAAAAATGTTTTTTTATCGACAACAATCTGGGTTGGTCAATTCACGGTGGCCTTGCTACTATTCAGTCCAACGTCGATTGATGGCAGCGATTGAGAGAAAGAAACGGAATAAAGTCGCTTCTGACTCCGCTGCTTCCTTCACTGTTCAAACCTCCGAATGTCTCTTGTGTAAGTAACCCAACATATGAGTTACTTAACTCTTCGGTTCAATGGAAAATCCATAATGTGAGGAACATACTATTAGCAATATGACACATTTATAGTTTACTAAAAAAATACAAAAATTTAAAAATTAATAAAATAGTATATTAAAAGAAAAAAAAAGTAGATTAAAAATGCTAAAACTACCCCCTCCTTAAAAAAAATAAATTTAATTTTCATAAAATAAATAAATAAAAAACGGACAGCACAAAGTAATGATTTTAGACAACCACTTCGAAGCTCCGGCACCACGCATCTGGCCACCACCGACAACACGCGCCGGACCGGCATATAGCTATCTTTCGGTCGAGTCCAACACTACCAAGATCGCCTCCATCGGCCTCCGAGCCGCCACACACGCCGGTCAAAGTCTGGCCGATGGTAAAACTCTAAAATTTGCATAATTTTCTAATGTATATTTCACTGCCTTTCGACAACCTTATGGCCCCGATTCCGGTATCAAACGACTCGTCTCGTCGAGAGCTTTCCGATTTGGTATGGCACGATAAGTTTCATCGTCGTTTTCCAATGGATGATTTCCTGCAGGTGGCGGTAAAACTCTAAAATCTGCAAAAAAATTTGATGTAGATTTCACCGCCTTTTGACGACCTTTGGCCCCCGATTCTGATATAATTTGACTCGTCTCGTCGAGAGCTTTATGATTTGGTATGGCACGATAAGTTTCATCGTCGTTTTCCGGTGGACGATTTCCAACAGGTGACGGTTAGAAGAGGGTAGCAGCTAGGGTTTCTGAAGGTTGAAAAAGATGAAGTTGACACAACTTGCCAAGTTTAAATAGGATTCATTAAAAAAATTCATTATGATTAATTACAATTCACTAAAATTTGTTACAATTCATTAAGTTTCATTACAATTCAATAAGGTTTATTAGAAAGGTTCAAAACAAATTAGTAAGGTTCATTACAAATTCACTGAGATGTTTTACAATTCACTAAGGTTCATTACAAATCAATATCAGTAAGGTCCAATACGATTCAGTAAGGTTCATTACAATTTACTAAGGTTCATTACAATACAGAAAGTTTCAATACAATTTAATAAATCATATTCATCTTCAACCTCTACAAACCCTAGCTACCGCCAGTCACTGGAAAATTACAACGGTAATTAAACTTGAATTTCAATAGGATTCAATAAGATTCATTAAAAAAAATTCACTATAATTCATTACAATTCACTAAAGTTTAATACAATTCACTAAGGTTCATTACAATTCACTAAGGTTCAATACAAAACAATACAAGTAAGGATCAATACAATTTAGTAAGGTTTATTACAAATTCACTAAGGTTCATTACAAAATGAATATAATAGCTTCATCTTCAACCTCTAGAAACTTTAGTCATCACCAATCACTAGAAAATTGTAACGGTTATGAAACTTGACAAATCATATATCATCGGAAAGCTCCCGATTCGTAGATTTCAAATATGACATTGCTTTCTCGTTACTCTGTTGTATGTGGTCAGAAAATACAAAAATAGTAGACCATCGGCGAGGGTCACTTTTTTTTGGCCAATGAACAGTGGCAAGCTTAGTACCAATTTGTTCCTCGTTGCACGGGTTTTCATCTTGTGACCTTGGATTCAAAATTCGTCGCCGAAAATACAAGAAATTAACGATTAAAAATTTTTAGATCTATAAAATTCAAACTCCAAGTCGATCTTTCCACTGCAAATCAATACAAACCACTAGAGATGTAGGAATAGTGGAGCTCGCAATAAGCTCGGCAAGTAGTTGGGGTTGTCGGCCGACCAGTTTGTGCGGTGAAAGATGACCAACAAAGATGGACAATAGAAAACAATGAAAAGTGAAATGTGAAAGCTCTGTTTCACATTACTGGAAAGTGAAAAGTTTTACTTTTTTTTTTAAATAACAAAATAAAAAGGCAAAAATGTAAATTAACACAAAAAGTACTATTTTCCTACATCATATAAATTTCCAACAACATATTAACTTTGCTGAATTTGTTAATAAGTTGAATATATTAGATTGTTACGAATTTATTATTTCCTTAAAGAAAGAAAGAGTGTCATCACAACACCTTTAAAGATATTTTAAAGGAAAAATTATTGTGGAACCTTCTAGTTTTTATATAATTTGCTAATTGATTTTTCAAGATCCTCAAAAGTTTTATATAATATGTTTCGGGTGTTTCCATCAATTTTCCTTTCTTTTTTTTCGTTAGTTTGGTTGAAAAAATTATAATTTATTCCTCCTAAATTTCATTTTAATCCTCCAAATGTGAAATATTTATATTAAAGCCGTTTTCAAATTTTAACAAAAATAAAAAACAAAATTCTTTTTCTTCCCTTCTTTTTTTTTTTTCTCCTCTCGTTCTCTTTTCTTCTTTTCTTGGGTGGTTTCCAAAAAAAGAAAAGTTCCAAAATTTAAAATGTGGACATTAGAAAGAAAACATTTTGAACTATGGACAAAATATAGCCCTTCGCAAGTTCAAATTGTGAAAGACTAATTTTTTCCACTATTTCACAACTCGAAGTTGCGAAACAGTGGCAGAAAAGTGCCATGTGTGATGCTTCTGATGGGTCGTTTCGCAATTGGAAAACGCGAAATGAAACAACTTATTTGAAGCCCGGGAAGACAGAAAAACATGTATTGACATCAGAAAACAGTCTATAAATCTCTAAATTTTGAAAATCGTAGTTCTGTCATCGAAAAAAGGTTACAATTTGTGAAAGTGACATACACAACTGCATTTCCATCGAATCTATTCTAGAGT
This sequence comes from Croton setiger, assembly GCA_948099555.1. NCBI lineage: Eukaryota > Viridiplantae > Streptophyta > Magnoliopsida > Malpighiales > Euphorbiaceae > Croton > Croton setiger. The sequence goes on along the minus strand of CANUEY010156022.1, from coordinate 19,533 downwards.
AGTGTCGTACTAATGGGGGACAGTGTAGTTGATTCAAACAATAGTCTAGCTGATGCAACAATCTACATTGACGCTCGATTGTATTTTGATCAGCTTGTTGATCGGATTTGTAGAGTTTGTCAAGTGAATAGGATGGCAGTTTAACTGCATTTTATTTTGGTGCGAACAGAAGATAATGTTATTAGACGTTACATCATTATGCGAGACGACGAGAATATCCCGTTCTTATACTTTTATGCGTTCAAATATCCAGAATTATACATATCAGCGGAACAAATCAACAATGTATATGATGCCATTATGTCTACACCGTATGTTACAGAAGAAAGTAATAGCGCTATAGATGATAATATCGACACTAAATATGCTGATCATGAAAATGATGACTTCATAAACGAGCCAGTCTACGTTTTTGCTAATCCAGTTAAAAATGTGGGGAGTGAAGAGGAGACGTCTACAGATGGTGGTTCTAGTAGTAATGAGGACTATGTTTCTTGGGACGATGACGCAGACAATAGTGAAACGGATGTAATTAAAGACATAGGAGAGGAAGTACCGAAGGATGAGGATTCTGAGGCGCCTAAAATGTGAGACAAAAGTATAGAGAGTATTGATGTTGGTATCCATTTCAAGAGTAAGAAAGCTATAATTTTTGTCATGGCTGAATGGTCCACAAAAAGAGCTGTGACTTTCCACACCATCTGTCGACGCACAGTAACTGAATTCCTCCCGTGATCGAGAGGGTTTTACTTCTTTTTGAAAAGGCGTTTCCGATTTCCATTTAAAAAGTTCTTTCGGTTTTGAAAAACCCGGTTTAGGCGATGAAAAGCCTTTTTGGATGTTGCCGAAGCTAGTCGGTCTTAAAAATTTGTTTTTGAGTCGCCACCCATAACGGGAACCGGTTTTTACAAAAACCACAAAAATCCGTTTTTAGGTTTTGGATAAGGCACTAAAATCTGAACCAAAGATTTTGAGTAAGCGGGTAGGGTACGTTAGCCGAAATTACAATTTCGACTAACGCCCGGATTTACCGGCCTCCGAAAAAGTTTTCTCCATTTAAAAATTAAGACTTTGTTTTATTTTTAGAAAAACCGCTACCGATGTTCCTAATTGGTAATAAAAATCGTTTGCGACAAACACATTTATTAAAAGCGATAAATTGCAGAAAATAAATTGCAGAATTTAAACACCCTTTAAATCTAAAATATTCTTTTCCTTGTTTCCGGGAAAAATAATTACAGGCGATTTCCTATGAATTACATTCTACCCGAATTACCCCGAATTAAAACCCGGCTCCCAACAGTTTATAAGATTCAAAGCAAATTACTGGTTAGTCCATAAATATTGAAATAATTACGGAAAGAAATCAAACATGAAAATCAAATATACACATTCACAATTAAACCAAATAATTCAAATACACATTTAGAAAAGGCAAGATAACATCAAAGAAATGAATTTTGGGAAATTACGGTTTGGCCCCTCAATTTTGTAAAAATTACAAATTGGTCCTCGGGACACAAAATTCTTTATTTGCTACTTGATTATTCAAATTAACACTTGAAAACGCACTAACAATTATATTTGAGCCATTTTAAAACAAAAGAGGTAAAATTGCATTTTCATCCTTATAATTGTAAAAAATTGGGTTTTGGTCCTTATACTTTATATTATTTACCAAACGACCCCAAAAACCATTTTTCGTTAGAAAATTGATTTTAAAACAGTTTATAAGCATACAAGGCATCTTGAATTTGATAATTTAGTCCAAACTTGGAAAATTACAATTCGGTCCTTGAATTTTAGAAAATTGCAATTTAATCCTTTTTTTCTCAAAGTTAGCCAAATTGGTTCATATTTTATGCCAAATTAAACAATCCAGCAATTAAATATTCAAAATCAGATTAAGGAAACGGTTTTATGTAAATTTCCAAATTGGTACCTAATGTTTGTAGAAATTACCAAAATGCCCTTGAAATTTTATATAACCGCAGAATTGCCCCAATGCCTAATTTTGTCAATTTAAACATATTTCGTGCATATTCCAACTTGTATCCCAGATTCAGGTCATATGCAGAAAAATTATAAACATATCATGTGATTTAGCAAAATCACATGTTGGTTCTTACATTTGCACAATTTTACAATTTTACCTTTTGTTCCATTCATACACTAAGCTTGGCAAAACCTGGTACCCAAGCAGAACAACATGCATCATGCAGCTTATAAAACTACACCTAGCCAATTCCTTTTTCAAGTCTAAACATATAAAGTTATTTGAAGGTGTAGGAAATGAACATGAATATGATAAGCTTACCAATGTGTAATCCTAAGAAACTCATTGGTCATGACATCATGGACAGGAGCAAAGAATGACAACCTAAATAAAATTGAGCAGACCAGAACAAAGACCCCTCTTTTTGGTCTCAACAGCAGCAATGAGGTGACCTCAAAGTCAAAGGAACAATCCTACATATATACTCAATTGAAACCTAAACTCAATCTGACATGAAAATCTAACAAGGATTGATCATACATAAAGTTCCATCATTTATGATTCATGTACAAACTGAAGCTGTTCTTCACAGAAAACAGGAAAGAGGGACCATATACGAAAGATATCTAAGGCCAGTCAGAAGGTTTACTGTTTTAACTGGAACAACATGATACATTTTAGCCCTAGATGCACTATCAACTTGCATAACATACACAATGTGCACTAAAACAGACTTCCCTTCAGCCATATGCAACCTAAGACACCCAACAACTAGTACAATCAAATCAACTCAAACAAAGCAACAGATGAGGAATCAACTAATCATACCACATTCATGACCTAAAGACAATCTAAACAGATACTGGAATAGCAACAACATTATTATATTTGATAGATTGCTACTGCAGAAACATCATACTGGAAAATGCAAGTTATTGATCATAAGGGATGCTTGCTGAAATAGAATCTATGAACAGCTGGAAGCAAATATAAGTTAACAACAGCATCATGAGGGGATACTATTCATGGCGTAATAGGTTAGCTTCTAGATTAAATACAAACAATGGACTCAGGTTCAATACCCAGAATATGCCATTCAGACTGCCATGGATTAGGAGCCAACTTGCATTCGTACTATAAACCAAAAATTAAACCTGAAGTGATTACCTAGTGAGCACCAGACTACACCATGAATTAATTTCATTCAACTTAAACAATTTCTGAACTTGAATTTTAAAGAGACAGAAAAGCAGAAGAGGGGCAATCACATATCAATTTTTAAGCAACTGTTTAAATAATAAAGAAAATGAAAAGCAAGGGAATGTCCATGGAAACAAAGGGCAAGTTATACTCCAAACCACAATAAGCAAACAAAGACTAGTTCAGCATACAAAGGGAATGTTCACAACAACAGAAAGCATACCTTTATAACACAAACTTCAGGACTGGAATCAAAGAGAAATCAAAGCATACGATCATTCGGACAGTAATTTAAACAATCCAGAATCAACTCCCAACATAAAAGAGGCAAATAACAACATTCATTCAATCCAAGTTCAAAATCATAAGATTCATATTTCGAATCAAAAGTAATGAAATAACAGAATGCTTTCAAATTTAAATTACCTCAGATACAAACTGTGCTTTGGAAATTCCGAGTCCAGAATCCTCAAGTTCATTCGATTTCAATGATTTTTTTTTTGAAAAGGAAAATAAAAACAGCAAACCCTTAACAAAAATCCCCAGTTTCAAATTGATTTTGAAAAAGGGATTTTCGTTTTCGACCTTCGATTGGACGAATACTCAATCAATTTCTGTAATTCCCTCCCTCAATTAACTAATTTTAATCCCTATTTGAAATCTAAACCCCTAATTTTGATTTCCCCAATTTTCCCTAATTCCTCAGGAACCCTAGCAGAGACCCCTTTTCCCCCAATTTTCCAACCCCCTGCTTCTGTGCTTCAATCTGCCTTTTGAAGGCCCCCAGATCCTTTGTCCGCAAGCCTCCATGATGGCTAGGCTACGCCTCCGCCGTCTGGCTATCTCGATCGTGTCCGCACGATCATTTTTCTTCATCTCTCTCTTCCACACTTTCTGTCCCATCTTTCTGTTTTTCCTTGACTTTCTGGCGTCAAGGATTCTAAAGGAAGCCACCGCCTTACTGTTCTTGTTCAGTCCAGAACCAATTTTTCGTTCCCCATTCAGTTTCATCAATTAGGGATTAGGGATTTCGTTCCCTTTTGTGTTCTTCGTCTGTTTCCTCTCAATTCGATCGAAGGGAAAGCTTCGATCCGTAATCTTTTCTTTTTTTTTGTTTATTTAGTTTATTTTTTATTAATTTGCAATTGAACCTAAAACCAGCTCTAAACCGAACCGAATTTCAGATCGAACCGATTCCGGTTCGATCTGTTCCCATTCCCCTTTTTTAATTCCAGCCCTCAACTTCTTTATAATTATATTTCTGACCCCAAAACTTCTTGATTTAATTCAATTGCATCCTTCCTTCCCTTCTTTATTTATTAATTTACCCCAAAACTTCTACTTTCCTTCAATTTCACCCAATTCCACCTTTTTCTCCAAAATTCATTTAATTTTTAATCAATTCTTAATCTCTAATCTCATCATAATTAAAAATTGACCACCAAAATAATTAAATTTTGACAATACAAGGAGAAAATAAAATAATTTCAAAAATATTTTGAAATTGGTAATTTAAAGGAATTTTTCAGTTGAATTCTCCTTTTCGAAATGGAGAATAGAAGGAGACCTTTGAGAATTTTCTTTTAAAGACATGAAAGAGTAAAAATCTTTAAAAATTTTAGAGGACGACAAATTGGATCGAGGAGGACTCTGGATATCTCGAGCGTAGAGCATTGATCATCATCGGCTTTTTTTTAGGGGCAAAAATCGAGCGTCAACAGTTAGGCCACATTATCAACGCCTTGTATGAGTAACTAATCTCCTTATACGCTTGGGCCATATACTCAACGCCTCACATGCGCGACTTGTTCCTATGTGTTTGAGCCATACTATCAATGCCTCATATGAGCGACTAATCTCCTCATACACTTGGGCTATATACTCAACGCCTCATATGCACGACTTGGTGTTATGTGTTTGGGCTATGACATTAGACAAGGCCATGGCGTTAGGCCCGCTGCGCCCACCAATTTCAGCCTACCGGTTAACCAACCCGGCCCGCCGTAAAACTATAACCGGAACCATTCTGCCGGCGATCCAGTTAATGATCAAAGGGATTTTCAAACCGTTAACCACCACGAACCGTAATCGTCTAAGAAACGCCCGAAAGTCTAATCGTACCGCTGGTTAACCATTTTTAATTTTTCAATTTCTAGTTAACCGCTGGTTAAGACCGAAAAAATCGGCAGGCCTAACCGGCGATTTGCTAACCATTAGGGGAACCGCCGTAACCGGCGGGCCGAACCTCTAGGCTTAACCAGCGAGCTGCTGGGAGTGGGGAGAAACCAGCAGGCCTGACAGGCTGTAGGCTGTTGGTTGGAACCGCTGTGTAACAACCATACTTACATCTATATGTAATAAAGCATGCCATTTTTTTATAACATATTAATTCATTTTAGTTATGTTAAACAATAAACATAACAATGATCAACCATAATCAGCTCATATCAACTTAACATCTTACATACCATAATTTACATATATCAAAAATAAGTTATACAAAATTATTTACCTTTAGGAGTATGAATATACCAATTCATAATTACATGCCAAAATGCTAAGCAACAAAACATGTGACCAAAAACTATACGCAGCATATACAAATGACGTGGCAGGAGGGAGAGAGGCCTAGGCTTTAGCTGTACCGACCTGTGCATAGGCTGGTAAAGTGTCAGAATTCACTCAGACCATAGACCTGAAAACACAATTTGCGATTTTGATGAGTCGCATACTCAACAAGTGTAAAACAAAGCAATTAAAGCAATCATATAATTCAATTTATCATATTTAAGCAAAACAGCATACTTTCAGGTTGTAAACATCTTTTGAAATCATAGCAATATCATAAGTTGCATAGTGACATGTTATTCCATTTGCTTTTGTTGTGATTCATTGACCAAGTGTTGCCCCGGGAATTTCACAAAAAAAGTATCCATAGCTGGCCAGTAACATATAGACCGGAATGATTTATCGGTCATTTCATATTCATATAGTGATCCGAAGATCAAATTGTAGCTTATAAAGCTCTGATGATCATCCATGTAACAATATATGACCCATAGGTCCATTCGTCAAATCATATAGAAACCGTAGATTGCTTTTGTGAAATTTGCAAACACTAGCTACGATGATCACAATGGCCTTATTTAAGTCCTGTGGAAATGCATTTACATAGCATGTATCTCATATAATCATATTTCATATAATCCAATGACCGGGCTTCAGTACCGGTCCAAACAGTATATATAACAGTAAATAATTCATAATAAGTCAACTAGGCATAATTCAGTATCGACTCAGAAATCAAAAACATTATATATCAATAATTCAACAATTCCAGTTGACTGGGCTTCAATACCGGTCCAAATAGTTCAAATATCATAAAATATCAATTTGCATATAAATCAAGTGACCGGGCTTCAGTACCGGTTCAAACAGTTCAATATCAGCATATTTAGCAATTCACAGTATCACAATTAAACATATAAGTAAGTGGGTTTACACTTACCTTATTGTTGCGAGCTAGGTTGGGTCTCGGGTAGTTTACTCCATCTTGCTCTAAAACTCAATGCTCTTATAATACATAACATAGCAACAATATTCAATTTATTAAACAAATAATCCATATGAGTTATGTTGCATGATTAAATATATAATTGTCTAAAATAATCAAGTTGCAAAATTAATTCATATTATTTTCCTTGAATTTAAACTCAATTCATATAAATTTTTATTTTAAAGTCATTCAATAACACTTTAAAAATAATTACCAAACTTAATTTATCATATATTAATTATAATTAAGAATAATTATAATTATCAAAGTCAATTTAATTATTAATCGGACCGAAGAATAAAAATAAATTCAATTTGAATAAAAAGAATTCAATAAAATATTTTATTCTGAGGTTTCAAGCAAAAAACGAAGTTAAAATTAAATTCTGAGGTCAAAAACGGATGTAGGACACCCAAATTAGGTAAGAGGGGTCAAAATATAATTTTTAAAAGTTTATGGGGCAAAAACATAAATAAACAAAAGTAAAAGGACCAAAAAGTAAGGTAATAATTGCAAAACAGCTCGGAAGGACCAAAAGGTAATGCGGCAGAAATTTTAGGGGTCAAAACGTGATTTTACCAAAATTCAAGTGCTAGAAGTGAAAAATTGATCAAAACGCAAGATTATTTGCCGTTTTGGATCCACGGCTTAATGATCAAAACGCAGGCACCCTCTGCTGTTTTGATCTTCTTCTTCTTCAGAACCCTTCTATTTCGTCGAATTTCTAGTGACCTCCAACCAACTTTTAGCAGTTCGTCCGTCCACCTCCAGCGGCTTTCCGGCGAACTACGACAACTGTTCTCTTCCTTTACACCCCTCTATCGATCCCTCAGACGGAATTTCCCCATGCACGCTAGATTCTAAGATATTTCCTCTCAAAGTTACTTCCTGACCACTGTTTTCAAACCCAAAAAATTTTCTCTCTCTACTGTGTTTTGCTTCCCCTTCGATTTCCAGCCACTCTCTTCCCTCCTATCACTTCTAACCTTCTCTAACACTCCTAAGGAACACTCTGAAGGTATTAAACCGAAGGTTTCTTCCCTATTTTCTCTTTTCTCTTTCTTTCTCTTTTTCTTTCTTTCTTTCTGTTTGTGCTCGATTCTACTGTTTGCCTCACCTCTTCCACCTCTTCATACCTCTCTCCAGACGCTTAATCACCTTTGGAACAAATCCAAATGCTTAACTTTCCACCACCTACTTATTTTTAAGCAAAAACTTAACAATTATCACATAACTTTAAATTACCATTTTATTTCTTCTTTGTTTCTTTCAATTACAGGCCCAAATTCACTTCCAATTCCAATTTTTAATTCATTTTTAGTGTCAAAATAATAACAAAGACTTATGTTTGAAGTTTCGTCGAAATTGAAAACCGAAAATTATTCACGGTTCAGTCGGTGGCCGAAACCGACTCTATAACCTCGACGCTATTTGCAGAACCGAAACCATACGACTTCATCGAATTTTCAGGATCCAAAACTCTTATTATTTCATAAATAATCAAATCATAAAATATCAAAATCATTTACTTTAAATTTTCCGCATTTCCGACGTTTTATCGGTCACGCGAGCCAAAAACCCTAATCGGACCTTGTTGTGTCTTCCGACTGTAAACGAGCTTAAAATATGACTTTTTTTCACATTTTATTTTATTCATTAACATATTCAAATCATATATTTCATAATTATATCAATTATTTAATTAAATATGATGCACTTTAAATGAAAATGCATGAAATGACGACGAAAACGACGTTGGTTGGGTTTAGGGTGTCACACGCTGGGCCCGCCAGGCCGTACTGTTTTGGGCAAAATGAGGGGATTTTTTTTCTAAAATTTAGCAATTCAAGGGTATTCTGTGTCCAATGAAAGTTTATGATTTTTCTATAAATTAAAGGGGGGAGGGGGAGTGGCACATTTTTGTTATAAATTTTTCTCCATTAACTCTCTACATCTCATACTCTCCCTACATTTAAACTTTTCTTTACTACTCTACTTAATTTTTTTCGCCAAATTATATTAATTTTCTTCATTTAAATTTTAAAAAATATATCAACTCAAATCAAGCCCGTTAGAGGAAAGGGTAAGAAACCTGAAATTCAAGAAGTTGAAATCCGAATAATTCACAATTTATTTGATTATCCGGTCGGTCCGACAATAGCTTAAATGTTTATCAGCGGGGTTCCAATAAATTCGCCAACCTATTTTGATGACTTCACAACTGAGGAGTCGCGAGAAAATCTTCAAACTGATATGCCGCCACCACCACCACCACCGTTGCAATAACAAACACGGTATTTTTTCACTTAAATTTTTAACAAACATTAATTTTTAATTTTTGTTGTTACTTATTATTTTTCTTGCTTATGTATTTTTTTTTTCACATTATTTTTTTAAATACATTAATTTTTGTTACTTTTTTCTCACTTACTTTTTTTTTCACCTAATTTTTTTTAATTAACATTAATTTTTGTTGTTACTTTTTTTTTCTCGCTTATGTATTTTTTTTCACCTAACTAATTTTTAACTTAGATTACTTTATATTTTTTTTACTTACTTATTTTTTTCAAATATTCATTTTTTAAACTTAATGTATATTCTTCAATTTTTTAATAGTCTTGAAATTCAATCGGAGGAAGAAGTCGGAACACAACAATAATAATATTTTTCTGAAAAGCACACAAGCGATGTGTCACAGCATTTCCAAAAGGAGTCTGTCGGAAATGGCAAATATTTTCAAGTTTGCAAATATTGTAGCACTCATTACAAATGGAAAATCGGCGGAGGATATGGAACGATGAAAAGCCACTTAGAATAGAAGCATCCGACAGAATTCTTGGGGAAAAAAAAGAACCCAAACGCAAATATCCAGGTATGCATCTTCTAAAAATTCTATTTTTAATTTTAATGATAAGGATTATAAAAGAGGCTTAGCCAAATTCATATGTATTGAAAAATTATCTTTTTCTTTTGGTGAAAAATACAAGTTGATTAAAATTTTAAAATCACGTGTTAATCCGCTAGCTAAAACTGTGGCTAGAAATACTACTAAAAGAAATATTTTAACTTTGTTTAAGAAAAGAAAAAAATTATTAATTACTCGATTTGCTGCTATGGATAGTCGTGTCTCTATCTGTTCTGATATTTGAACAGATAATTGGCAATATCATTCCTACATAGATTTAACTGTGCATTACATTGATAATTCATGGTAGTTGCAAAAAAGAATAATTGTCTTTCATGCTTTGACAAAATGCATACTGTCATTAATATATAGAAAATAATTAATAATATTTTAGACGAATATAAATTAGTTAAAAAAATTTTAACTATTTCTTTTGATAATATTGTATCCAACACTGCATCTATACATCAATTAAAAGAACTTACCAACTAAATGTTGGCAATAAATTTTTTCATATTAGATGTGCATGCTATGTTTTAAATTTGTGTGTTTAAAAAAGTTTGAAATTTTTAGAATTACATATTACCCCCATAAAAAACGCAATTAAACATTTATATAATTATAATAAATTTATGAAAAATTGGTTTAGATTTTGTAGGAATAATAATTTGACTTCTACAAAATTTCGACGTGATGTTGTGCATATGTGGAATTACACCTACACTTTATTAGCACAATCATACGAATACAAGGATGCATTGTGCACATTTTATAATTTCCAGGAAAATCACTATATTGTGAGTTATCCACAACATGAGAAATTTGTGTAAAGATAATTAATTTACTAGAAATTTTAATGATGCAATTAAAAAATTTAGCTATGTTTATAAACCCACCTCACACATTTTTTTGCAATGTAGTATCAATATAGTTGATAGGTTGCAAATGTTTGAGCATGACCTTAATTTAAAAGATTGTGTGGAAGCAATGAAAAATAAATGGTTACATTATTTTAAAAATATTTCAAATTTATTTTTGGTTGCTGTTGTGTTTGATACTAGGTGTAGATTAGATGTGTTAGGAACAATTTTAGAAGTTTATTATGATAATTTTTCTTTACCTTTAGATGAACAAATAAATGTTCATAATTTGGTTAATGAAACTAGACAAACAGTAAATTATTTATTTCTTGAATTTTTATAGTAATAATGCTTAGACTACTTCTATAAACGTTGCGCCAGACATGGTGGGACTTCGATTCAAAATAAAATGTTCCTTATTTGTTCTCAATGCCAAAAAAGACCAAGGGGGACCGGTGCAAGTCCCTATCTGGAACTTGACAAATACCTATCCATAGAGTTTGAATTTTCATGTTCGACAACAGATGCGATAAATTTTGACATTTTGAAGTGGTGGAGTAGGCACGAAGATACCTTCCCAGTAATGACAAAAATCGCAAAAGAAGTGTTGGCGGCATCATTGTCAACTGTCGCGATGTAGCAAGCATTCGATGCCACGGCCTACTACTTTCAAAAAAAGAACAAAATGAAGAGCAGACAACCTCGAAGCCCAAGTGTGCGTCGACGATTGGGTGACGACCGATGCACGAAAACAAAATGCTTGGAGTTCTTCCTCGGAAAAAAGTTCCGAGGTTACTGAAAGCTTTTTCTGCCACTGAAAATTAAGGTAAAAAATTCAAATTGGAGTTCTTTAAATTAAATTAAGGTAAGAGAACTACGTGAGTTTTGATTCTTCTGTACTCCAAATAAGATATGTAGGTAAAATAATTTTTTTTGAAAAATAAAAAATTTTTTGCAAGCCCAATTTTTTTTTCTATTCTTTTTTTTTTCTTTCTCTAATATTTAAACTTCAGTTGTTCAATTTCATTGTAATCTTCTAAGTTATATGTAAATTTCATCAAGAAATAAAATATTACTTATTCAAATTATTATACTTATTGTGTTACAATTTTTTTCTAGTTACATTATTTATTTTTGTTTGTCCTCAATCAAATTTTTTTCCCAAACTTCAATTACTCATCTTTTTTTTTTTCAAAGTACAATTTATATATGCATAAATTTTATAGATCCCTAAAAAAAAGGCCAAAAAGATTATGTGAGGTGGTACTGTAGCCAAAAGATTTGATTTATATAGGCCTTAGGGCCAAAAGAGTGTTTTTGGGTGGCACTGTGGCCAAAAGATTTGATATGTTAGGCCTTAGTGCCAAAATAGTGATTATGCATTGCAAATGTCATGTATGCATGATTTGAGAAGGAGAATAGGAGAATTAAACTAAAGGGATTAAGTTTAGATTCATACCTGTGGTAGACGGCGTCCGCTCCACAGCTTCAGTTTGATTTGGAATTTTTATTAGTGATTATTATGAATGAATGCACAAAAACACAACAATGTAATGCAGAAAGCAGTAAAGAATTGCCTGGGGATGAGGAATCACCGAAGGTAAAAATGGGGAAGAGAGCGGCTGTTAACACAGCTCAAGGTATGTGGAAAAAGGAGTTGAGAGGGGGTATTTATAGGGCAAAAATCACCCAAACTGTTGACTTAGGGCGTCCGGAACGCCCTGGAGGGCGGCTAGAAACGCCCTGGAGGGCGGCCAGGGGCGCCCTACTGCAGCTTTTCACGATTTTTTCATTTTGTAGCCTTTTCGGGATGTTTTGAGACTCAGATGACTTTTCCGAGGCCTTTTCCTTGACCCTCGTAATATTCCAGACGTTTCTAGTACCATGAACGCATACTTCCAGTACCATTTTCCGGTGACTTCCGGTCTGGCTCGACTATTTGCAGTCTAAGAAACTCAGTTTTCCAGGCCTCAAAATTTGAGTATTTACAGTTGAATCAACTGTTTGGATTGGTACTGAAGGTCAATCAATTGATTTTACTACTATTAATTATATGTTGATTAAATTGTTGGGGTCAGTACTGAAGCCTAATGAATTGACTTATTGAGATTGATTATATGTTAATTAACTGTTTGGATTAGTATTAAAGCCCATTATTAGATTATATTAAAAATTGTGATGATTATACATATGTCATACAAATGCATTCTTATAGGACTTAATAAAGGAGTTGTGACCATCTTGTCCAGTATTTGCAAAGCTTCACAGATGGGACCCACGGATTATTATATGATTTTACAGATGGGACCTACGGGTCATTATATGAATTACAAATGGACCTTCGGGTCACACAGGATCATGTTGTAGTCAGTATGTCCTTGTATCTGCAAATTTCACATTTGAGATTAATGAACTTGCAGTCAAGATATGATTATACGGGCCTTGGGTCATACTTATATTTGATATTAACCAGCTATAAGGGCCTTGGGTCATAATTAGTTTTGCTACTAGCTAGCCATATGTGACACCCCAAAGCCCTAGCCTATGTCGTTCCGACGTCATTACATGTATTACGTGCATTTTCATTAAAATGCATCATTATTTGATTTGATATTTAAGTTAAATATGAATTATATGATTTCAATATGATAATGCATAAAATGAATATGTTAAAAAAGTTATGTTTTAAGCTCGTTTGCCGTCGAAAGATGCAAACAGAGCTAATTAGGGCTTTTAGCTTTCGAGACCGAAAAATGTCGGAAACACATAAAATATAAAGCAAATGATTTTGATGTTTTAAGATGTGTTTATTAACATGATTTTAATAGTTTTGGAACCCTAATTTTTCGATGACGTCGTACGGTTTCGGTTCCGCGAAAATCGTCGAGGTTTCGGAGTCGGATTAGGGCACCGACCGAACAGCGAATAATTTTCGGATTTCGATTTTTACGAAACTTCAGACACGTCTTATACGTATTATTTTGACACCAAAATCATTTTGAAAACAAGTGATGGCATGTTTAATTGGGCTGGATTGGCAGATTAAGGAAGAAAGAAAATGAAGAAAAGGTAAACGTAAGGGTTAAGTCATTAAAGGTGAAAAATAGATTTTTAAGCTATAAAACCCAAGCTGCTGGTAGAAAGGTACACTTAGGAACTTGGAACAGGAAGGGAATAAAAGGGTTAGGTGGCTGGAACAGAGGAAAAGGAGAGAGAAACGAAGAGAAACCAGAAAAAAGAAAGAGAAAAAGAGAAAAAAATGAAGAAAAGAAAGAGAGAACCACTATTTCCACACTTTCAGAGCATCCCTAAGGTGTGTAGGAAGAGTTTAGAATTGTTAGAAAGAGAAAAGAATAGCTGGAAAATGAAGGAGAGAGAAAACAAAAACTGGTTCAGAATTCTAGGTTTTGGCAATTTTGAGGGTAACTTTGGAGCCTTATATCTTTCAATCTAGTGTGCATGGGGGAATTTGGCTCCGATGGTTAGATAGAGGGTACGTAGAGGAAGAGAACGATGGTCATAGCTTGCCAGAAAGCCGCTGGAGGAGGACGTACAGTCGTCTGAAAGTTGGCTGGAGGACTACGGTTTTCGGCTGGAAACTGAAGGGAGAAAGGTTGAAGGAGATCAAAACGCACAATAATCCTGCGTTTTGATACCCTGGAGTGCGCCCTAAACGATAGCCACCAGCTGCGTTTTGATCAAAACCCCAGCGGCCAAAACAACACAACTTCCTGCGTTTTGAGCCAAATAACGCGCCCGACACCTATTTTCAGTAAAAATTGCATTTTATCCCCTGAACTTGTTTTTCGCATGCATTTTAGGCCTTCTGGGCAGTTTTGCAATTATTTTTAATTGCAGTTTGGTCCTTTAACTTTTATTTATTTATATTTTTGACCTAGAGACTTTTATAAATTATATTTTGATCCTTACAACCTAATTTTGACGTCCTGAAAATTTTGAGATCGTTTTGAGCCCGAAAATCAAAGATTAAATATTTTGTTAGAGATTTTAATTATGATTTTGGATTTAATTTATTATTTGGTTTAATTAATTATTATATTGGTTTTAATAATTATAATTATTATATGATAAATAAAGTTTAATAATTATTTTTAATATGTTATAACATGATTTTTAAGTGGGAATATTTTACAGATTGAGTTTAAATTCATAGAAAGTTTTATGGATTATTTTAAAACTCAATTATTTTAGAGAATTAAATATTTAATCATACATCATAACATATATGGATTTCTGATTTGATTAATTTAACATCATTGCTATGTTGTGCATTATAAGAGCATCGAGTTCTCAAGCGGCATGGGGTAAGCAACCCGAGGCCCACCTAAGTTCACATCAGTGAGGTAAGTGTTAAACCCACTTACTTATATGTTTGATTTTGACTTTGTGAGTTTACTAAATATGTTATATTTAACTATTTGGACCAGTACTGAAGCCCAGTCAATTGTGGTATATGAAATTACTATTTTATGATTATATTGAACCGTTTGGACCGGTATTGAAGCCCGATCAATTGGAGATATCTGATATATGAAGTGTAATGTTTGTGGTTCCTGAGTCGGTACTGAAATCCGGCCAATTAAGTTATATGATCTGATATTAGATATATATATATATATATAGTTTTAACCGGTATTGAAACTCGGTCATATGATTATATGAAATATGATGATATGAAATGGATGATATATAAATCCATTTCCACAGGAATTAAATATGACCGTTGTGATTATCGTAGTCAGTGCTTGCAAATTTCACGAAAGAAACCTACAGTTTCTCTATGATTTGACGGAAAGACCTACGAGTCCTATATGATATAGAAGGACCTACGCGTACTATATGATGCAGAATGATCTGGTGAATACTACATATTAAAGGTTGATCTTCGAATCCCTTTGACTGACGTTATTCTGGTCTTATATGTTCACTGGCCAGCTATGGTTACTTATATGCTGTGAAATTCCCGGGGCAACACTTGGTTGATAAATCACAACTAAAGAAAAAGGAAAGACATGTCATTATGCATCTTATATTATTGCTTTGATTATATGTGATATAAATGACCGGTGATTTATGCAATTTTGTTATGTTTGATAAAATGACTTATATGTTGGTTGTTTATGGTTTTTGGTTTGCACTTATTGAGTATGCGACTCATCAAAATCGCAAATTGTGTTTTCAGGTCTGCAGTCTGAATGAAGTACTAACACTTCACTAGCCTATGTACAGGTTGGTACAACTGATGCCTAGGCCTCTCTCCCTTACACTACGTCATTTGTAAATGCTGCATATAGTTTTTGCTTTATGCTATGTTTTGTATAGTATAATTATATGTTTTGGTATATGTATAGTATAACATGTTATGTTTATTATGACTTTTGGATAAACAGGTTTTATATAACAAGTTGATATATGTAAATATTGGTTTGTAATATGATATGTATGATATTTGGTTTAATGTTTTAGTTATATCTTAAGTTAATTAATAAAAATGACTTAAGTTAGTCTGAGAGAAAAAAATGTTCAAAAAAATGGCATGTTGACATAAGGATTATAAGAGAAGATGTTACACCATATGTCATATGTTATATGAAAATGATTTATAAATGGACCTTCAGGTCATATAGGACCTTGTTATTAGCCTACCATACAGGTCTTGAGTGATGAAGAACAGAAAATCAAAACAGAAAATAGAGAGATTACAGTAATAGAAACAACTTTGATTTTATTCCATTTATGTAGGTTTTTTGTTACAATTTCTGTATATAAATATGTGTACATTAAAGATGAATAAAACAACAACGAAATGAAATAAAATCTCAATTAACTAAATTCTATTTCTAATATGGTATCAGAGCCTCGGTTGTTTTACAAAAAACTGTGATCGATCGTTTGGCTTCATCATCTACCAAGGATAAATGTTCAAGATGGATCCTGCTCACCGGGAGCAACTGAGACGACCAGTTTGGATGCGTCTGCTACTCAACTGCTGCAGATCATCCAGAACCTCACAAAATCAAGCTCAACAAAACTCCAACCATCCAGCCACTTTACTGTAAACCTTACAGTAAAGTTAAATGAATTTAATTACACACTCTGGGCACGCCTCATGGAAATTGCAATCAGCGGCAGTGGGAAGCTTAACCATATTTAAGGAGCACCTCCTCTGCCTTCCAGAGACCAGACCTACATAAAATGGAAACATTCAGATTCGATTGTTTTCGCATGGCTAATAGAAAACATGAAACCTGAATTAGCAGTCCAGTATGTTCAACATGCTACTGCGAAGGAACTATGGGACAGTTTAGCAATAACGTTCCAAACCAGTAGTGATTCCCTATAAATATACGACTTAACAGTAAAAGTAAACAATTTAAGGTAGGGAGAAACTACGCTCGAGAAATATTTCAGGACTTTACAAGCGATCTGGAAAGAGATCGATTGTAACACCTCTTACTATATTCTTATGTCATAAAACAGGCCTTTTTTTTTAAAAAACATACATAACATACGTTATATATTGTCATCTCTGTTGAATCTCTATACATGTATAACATTCATAACAAACATCCAACAGCATACATCATCATAGCAAACTTCACATATAACATCATATGGATATAATAGCAGTTAATCCAAAAGGCTATAAAACATAGCACTATATAATTACATGCCAAAACTATATAAATTATGCTTACAAAACAAAGCATAAAAACACTCTATGCAACATATACAATATGCACTGTGAGAGGAGAGAGGCCTAGATTCCTGCTGGACCGACCTGTGCATAGACGAGTGAAACCTCGGTACCTCACTCGGACTGCAGACCTGAAACATATATTGCGATTTGGATGAGTCGCATACTCAATAATGTAAACCATATATAAGCAATATCAGCATTTTAAACAATATAAATAAAATATAAACATAAAAGCTTCTTTATCATTTAGAACACCTCTGCCGAATATTCATCTCTGTTATATAACCATCTCTGCTATATAAACGACATTATCATATAAACAATTCAGTCATGTAAACACCTTTATCATATAGTCATATCTGTATGTATAACATGCTGTATGTTATGTTTTGTCTGTTCTTTAGTTGTGAATTATCGGCTAAGTGTTGCCCCGGGAATTTCACCTCTGTCGGTTCTCTAGTTGGATCCAGCAATGAAGCAGACCGGAATTAACCATCGGCCAAACCTCTCTCTGTAAGATCCGAAGATCATCTCTGTAGATTCGAAGATCATCTTTGCAAATATAGGACCCGTAGGTCTTTCTATATCATATAAGCCCATAGGCATCTCTGTGAAAACCCGTAGGTTTTTCCTGGTGAAATTTGCACACACTGGCTTCGATAATCACAACGCCTGTAATTATGTCTTGTGGAATGCATTTATGCAATATATACATTTCATAGCCTATCTCTCATATAAAACATATAGACGGGTTCAATACCGGTGAAAATATCACATACATCTCTATCCAGATAAACAACTCAACTACCGGCTCAGGAACCACAAACAAAATCAAGTCATATAACACATATCTCTGGTTGACCGGGCTTCATACCGGTCCAAACAATTCAATATAGCAATATAAGCAATATCACAAAGCATATCTCTAAGTAAGTGGTTTAACACTTACCTTACTGCTGTGAGCTCAGGCTGCTTACCCTGTGCCGCTCTGGAACTCGATGCTCCTATAATGCATAATATAGCAACCATGCTTAACGAATAAACTCTTTAATCATTTAAAATAAATTCACAAATTAAAATCTTTAATCAACATTTAAATCTCTAATAAAAATATTTAAATCTCTAATTTCATACTCAAAACAGTCTTAAAATAAATTTCTAACGTCAAAAACGGATTCAGGACGTCGAAATTAGGCTGGAAGGACTAAATCATAATTTCTCAAAGTCTCTAGGTTAAAAATATAAACATTTATAAGTTCAGGGGCCAATCTGTAATTAAAAATATTTGCAAAATTGCCCAAAAGGACGTAATTGAAATGCGGCTTAAAGTTCAGGGGTCAAAACGTGATTTACCGAAAATCTCGGTGCTGGCGCGCATTTTTCCTCAAAACGCGGCAACAGATGCCATTTCACTTAAAACCCGCGGCTCCAAAACGCAGGCCAAGCCTGTCGTTTTGTCCTTCTTCCTTCAACTCTCCCCAAAACTGCCCAAAAACCCAGCCTCTCGACCCTACTTCCAGGCAACCGTACGTTTACCTCCGGCCACCTTCCGGCAAACTAAACCTATCAATCTCTTCCCCTGCACACCCTCTATCAATTCATCGGAGCCAAATCTCCAAAAGATTTCTGGATCAAAAGATATAATAGCCTAAAGTTGGCTTCCCACACTGATTTCTACCCAGAACCAGTTTTTGCTTATTTTTCTCCCAACTTCCGACGATCGTTACGACCACCTCCATCCATTTTCTGGTGAAATAAAACTATGAATCTCTTCTCCTACACTTCCTCTACAAACCTATCAAAGCCAAATCTCCCCATGCACACTCAATCATGAGTTATGAAGGCACAAAGTACCCTTCGTGACACTGCCCAGAAAATCCAGAAATTGCCTAAAAACGTGTTTTTCTTTGTCTCTTCAAAACCAGCCACTCTCTTCTTAATTTCTCACTTCTAAACAATTATAATTGATCCCAAGAACGTTATAAACGTACCAATTCAGAGGTTTAGCATCAAAATCTCTTCTTTCTCTTTTTCTCTCTCTTTTCTCTCTCCTTTTCTCTTTCTCACGTTTCTACCACTTCTCTCTAACTATTCCTGCAGCCAAGATCTAACACCTCTTTATCTCAGCCCTCCAAACATACCCAAAATCATTAACAGCGAGCAGCAGCTTACCAAAGTTGCTTTACACAAAATATCACAATTAAACATACTTAGCCTTTAAGTAATATATATATATCCACCTTTATTTACTTCATCCATTTTCAATTCTCCTTAATTCCAGCCCCCAAATCATTC
>CANUEY010155990.1:0-32558 GCA_948099555.1 Croton setiger | reverse complement strand
TAATATATATATATATATATATATATATATATATATATATATATATATATATATATGCATAAATTATGTTGACCCACAAAATATATTGAGAATCCAATTTGGTACAATCCGTGCATTGTCTATGATCTATCTCCTTCATCTACTTAAATGTTATTTATTTTTGTCATGAAAAATTCAAAAATACAACTAATTTATTATTTCTTTAAATTTCATTGAATAAATTCAATTTCTTTGTTTTCTTAAGATTATAATATTATTGAAATACGTGTTAAAATAAATGTGTCAAATTCAAATTAATATTTGGTTCATTCATTAATATTTTTCTTGCATTCTTGAATTAAATTTAATTATGTACACTCTTGTTTTACAAAATGATGGCATATTTACCTAGTTACTAGCCTTTCTTAACACGCGTTTCACGTTCTACTTGTTTAATTATTTATAAATTATAATAATAAAACATATTAATTAATTATATTTATAATAAAATAACATTTTTAATTGGAATATTATTTAAATTTAACTAATTAATAATTAAAATAGCATTCCTTATTAGAATATAATTTAAATATAATGAATTATTATAAATAATTTAACTTTATTTCTTATTAGAATATAATTTGAATTTAATTAATTATTATAAATAATTATACAGAGACAATTTTGACCATGATATTATAAATTTTATAGGGGCATTTTAAATGAAATCAAATGACCCCGTTCTCACATTTATATATACTTGATATAATATTAAATATGAATAAAAATTTCAATAATATATATAGTTTTATTCTCCTATTTAATATTATTATTATTTTTTAAAATCAAATGCAAATTTCTAAATACAATGATATAAGCTCATGCGAGAAATATGAAATACCAAAATAGATAATTGAAATTTATTGTTTGAAGATGATTTTTAGATCTTGGTAAAATAGATTAATTTTCAGGGGAAAAAACCGGTCATTCTTTAAATAGAATGGTGAAATTAATTGTTTGCAATAGTGTCTTCGAACATTAGGTCTTTCAGAAAACTTGCGATATTTGAAACTCGCAGAAAGGTTGAAATAACCACATATTGATGGAGAAACAGACTGCACTATCATGTTTCATCGATAAAACACCATCACTCATGTTTGAAGTTCTAAGATTCTCAGCCAAAATAGAACAATAATCTATTTTATATCTCGGACTAAAAAATTCGTATAAGAACATATAAACATAATAATAAAATTGAAAAACTCCATATATGAGACAATACCAAAACAACTCCACTAATGGAAGATGAAAATTACGAAAAATAATGATTTATTGAAAACAAACAATAAAACTAGAAGAAAGCAAAATATAAACCACCGCCGATCAAGAAAGATCGGCGTTGGCTCAAATAAGAAAATCAAGAAGAGACTTGAAAAGAGAGAAAGAAGCAATTTTGTTTCTAATTAAGGAAGAAATGAAAGATTTAACAAATGAGGTAAGCTCATAATTGGATCACGAAGACTATGAAAATGAGAATATTACAATTTGTGGTGCATAAAAATGTGAACGTATCTATTATGAATAATATTATAATTATTATTGTAAAGGACCACATAATCTCATAAAATCTGTCAACCCATTTAATTCTTCTGCAAAGGGGACAAAATAATTCATTTCGGTTTGATTTCAAGCTCATAATTCAATTATCAATTAATTTATTCCATTTTTATTTTATTTTATTTTTGTATTTCATTATCAATTTATTGCTTTAATTTCTTGATTAGGAAAAATAATAACAATATTTAATAAAAATTTGAGAATTTTTCCCTTATTAATGTTAATTTTCGAAATAATGTTATCGAAATTGAACTTCGAGTGATTAGTATGTTGTTAATTTGATGAATTTCATATCGCAATTTTGTGTCTAATATCGACTGAAAAATTGTCTCCATAACTATCGTCACTAAAGAATAGCAACGGAAACCAAATTAGTGATCGGATTTCCGTAGTTAAATGTTAAATAAAAGGTTAAAATTAATAAATCCACATTTACATAAAGTTGAGCTTGTAACTTAATGCTTTACCCTTAAAACCCTCAACCCTTAATTAAGCATGACTTCTAAGTTTACAACTTTTAATAAGGATATCTTTTAAAAAAATAATTATGAGAAACACTTTAATTTAATAAAATTAATAAATGAAATTAATTAGGAAATAGGTCATTTTTAATCGAATTTCTATTTATTATTTTTGCTCATAATTCGATCTTATATATTTATTATATTTCTCTATTTATGATTGGTTTATCATCTGTAAATGAATTCCATATGTGGTGTACTATTTATTTGACATGTTTATCAGCCGTTTGAAATTTACTTAATACACGTTTATAACTAGTATATACAAATTGTTTACTATATGCAAAATAAGATTGTTCATGAATAGTCCGTTCGTCGGAATATTTTAAGTCATTGGAAACAGATAACACCAATGCCATCGGAAATGTCATCGCGTAAAACATTAGTACGCATTGAGTTTTCATCGGTTCGACATATTTCGCTAAAAAATCCAAAAATCCTTTATAACTATTGGATTTCGCAAATACTACTGTTGATATTCGAAATTGACTGAGGCAATATATATAATTAACAAAATACATTTATTTAATTTACTAATTTAATATAAGTATTGTTCTACACGACCTTACATTAATTTAACCAATTTTTAAATATCTCACACTCAAAATAAAAAAAAAAAAAACTATTATTTTTTTTTCAGAAAAAATTATTTAGTCAAATAAAAAAATATAAAAGATAGGAACAAAGAAAGTTAAGTAAGATTTTATTTTATTTAATAAAGATAAGTAAGTGTAAAAGCAGCAGGGAGAGATGAGTCAAATCGGTCAGAGAGAAGCCACGAGACACGAGGACTGAGACACACGTGTGGAAGAAAAGAGGCGCAGTTTCCAATATTTAATCCCAATCGCATCGCACGAACGGCTGTGTCAGAAATTGCACGTGTGCACTGCTTTTTCTTTAATTAATTAATTAATTTTTCAAAAAAATTTTAATTAATATGTATGGAGACAGCCACTGTGAAAATGAGCAAGTGACCCAACTTCACATGCATTTTGTTTGCCTATTTAGCCCCTATATCAACATTTTCCACCTCTAATAAAAAAAGCAAAAAATATTTTCCACCTCTTCACACCCACTCTTCAACCACCACCACCAACCACCGCCACCAACCACCGTCCTATGGCGGTCACTCACTTGTTAGTTGGTTCGTCTGTTATAAGGCCAACGTTGTTCTTGTGCCGCTATCTCTTTCATTGCTTTATGAGTGTGCGGAATCGATTCTAATTAGAACTCTTTTCGATATTAAATTATTGATTTTTTTTTTAAATATGAAATATTTTCAATACTAAATACCAATTCCTCAAAAAATAGAAAATTTTTTTTGAATGCTTCAATTCTAAATCGATTCTTAAATTTCGTTTTCAATTTCAGTTCAGTTTTTATTTAGTTCTATACTACTAATTCTGAATTTTGTTTCGGCGTAATAATATATTATACTGCATCCATTTCATTTCCTCCTAGTCACCGGGCCGGTAACGTGGTGCTGATATGGTAATTAACCATTTTGAATTTTAAATCCACTTGTTAACTTATTTCCTCATGGATTAAAGTACTGTAAAAATTTTACCTTAGAAGGGCTTGTTTGAAAGTTTCATGTTCTTCTTTCTCACACTCTATCAATGACAGAAGGACCACTTGAAAATTTTGTCATTTTATACACTCAATTTCTAGTTTCAGTAATAATGGAAGAATATAAGAGGTATTATAAGCAATCAATGTTTCATGTTAAGTCTCGATTTAAATTAGTATGAAATTATTGAATGACTTTAAATGGAATAATACGTATTAGCATTTTGAGACACGCAAAAAAAAAAAAAAAGACTTTTTTTGATTTAACATCTATCCAACCCTAAAGATAGTGTTTACTTTGAAGATGAAATAGGGATAGAAAGGTTTGGTGGTGCTAAGGCCTATATCCTACTCCTAGATTGCATATTCAATTTGGGCTTGGTAGATGGGCCCAACTTCCCGAGTTGATTGATCTTCTTGCTGTTCTTGCAACTTCATTGGAGCAAAAGTTGATATTAAGGAATCCCAAGAATATAAAATTTGATACCAAAACACAATTCAAAAATGTAAAGGTTGAATATATATATATATATATATATATAGCTCAAGATTGGTAACTATAGCATTAGAAAGCTTTTCCATTGGAGACAAGTTGTGGGAATAAAATCTTACCAAACCCAAATTAAATGTAATTAAGTAGAAAACTAGGAAATTGATATAATTTGGCATAGAATCATTTGGAGCTTTGTCTCTAATAAAGTAGTATTAGGGACATAACCCCACTTAAAATATTGTTTTTGATAGCTAGCTCCAACATTTAAACCACTTTTTAGATTTTCTTCATCTCCATCAATCATTTCTTTAATCCACTCCATATAACATTATAGTTGAGGACTTCACATTTTGTGGAAAAAGGTATTATCATTAGATTATTGATCTTTTTGGTTAGTGAGAAAATTGAAAATTCACTTGTTTGATGCTTGAGAATTAGGGGACAAATAGATGTCTAGGAATCATCACTTCTTCACTTATTTCTTTACTATTTGATTCTTGTCTTTCTTTGGCTTTGGCATATTCAATTTGACACCTATTTTCCCTTAAGTTGCCTAATGTTTACATGTAATCTATTTGTTTAATTGGACTTAATATAATTATTTTAAAAGTTTTTTCAAAATAGTGTTTAGTGGGATTCTATTGCATGAGAGAAATGTGTTTTTATTTTGATACAAACATGACTAATACAGCATTGCATCCTGCAATCACACATACTACTTAAGTTTCACTAAAAAAACAAAATCAGCTATGTAATTAGTGAGATAGTGGTTTGTGGTGATTGGAGATGATATGTGACAGTTTGGGCCTTTAGAGTGATTAAAATTAAAGGAGTGAAAGTTAAAAGTTTTGGTCAAAATAAAAAACTCTTGAATGACTTTCAAAAGTGGTTAATTGCAGTTATCTAATCAAAGTGTATGAACGAAATAAAAGTGGAACGTGGAATGTGAATGTGTGACTCTACAAGTACTTTGGAGAGAAAATTCAAGTAACCGCCACAGTGTTTTGGAGGAAAAATTTTATAACTGTTTTCCATTTCTATATAAATAGCTAGTTTTGTACATTGTAAATGCCACCCCAACCAATCAACAACAAATCAAATTAAATAAACTCAAATACAATTACAAATTTTATCAAATCTTTTGCATCTGTTTGTTTTAAATTCAATCCCACAATCTTATTTGCTAAATCTGATTGGACACCTATCAAATTTTGCTAGTATTTTGGGTAAAATTATCTCAGTAAGTGTGCAATTACTTTTATTTTCAATTTAGATTCAATTTTTTTTTGAAGGGATATTTATACAATTTGATCCTTGTTTTTTCTTTTAAATGCAATTTGATTTTGGGTGTTTTTTAAAGAAAAATTTGATCTTTGGTTAAAGCATTGGGATATGTAGCGATTAGGTTTATTTGTGGATGCAATTGCACCTTTACTCAAAATTAAGGGTGCACAGAATTATTAAGGCGGGTGGGTAACACAAAATTCGAATTACATGGTAGACATTAAAAATGATTAATTAGTACGTAATGGAAATCATGGCAATACCACCGACGATATGTCAATTAAATCATGATCTTAATTATATAATCAATTAATTAATCAACATCATTAACAAACCAACAAAAACTAATTGGGTTTATGTAGGAATTGTGGGGGCCTAATTAAACTTTAGCTTTTAGGGTTAGCATAGAGATAATAATTATAGCAAAAATGGCACTTGTTCCTCCACTAGGGCATGTCATTTGCGACCAACATGACCCTTTACTTTCCACTTTATTGCCATTTGTTTCGACACAACACACGTGAGATTTGGTTCTTCGCAGATAAACTACAAGACATTTTTTAATTTATTGTACAAATTTAATTCATAAGTCACAAATCAAAAGTATTAAGCACACCATATAGATTACAAGATGAGAATTTGAACTCTTCACCCCATTTTACAATACATTAACATTATCCATTAATTTATACTCAAAATCTTGAAGGTGAACTGATCAACAATTCGGTCGGCAATTTTAGCAGTTTTTGGCGGACTAAACAAACGGTTTGTTTGACAATTTGGATGGTTTTAGGCCCGTTATCAATCAAGTAAAAAAATAATCTAAATCTAAATGACCTCCTTATAGTTTCGATTCAAGTTTCATGGTTACAGTTCATCGACATGCCATGCCAATTCCAGTTAACCGTGATTAAAAGTCTGGCGTTTTGATCAGTTGAAACCAACCCATTGCCTTGTCTAAATAAACTATGCAATTCTAAAATCTATGGAATTAATAAATTTTACTAAATCCATCAATTTTACATTCTATAAATTCAAATCACCATTGAGGAATTTGAAAGTAGAAGGGAATTATAAATGGACTAGCTTACTCAACAAAGTGGGCCTAATCAGGCTTAAGGAAGTTTCACATTTGGGCTTGAATCCAATTTGACATCCATCTTCATATTGCCCTTTTTGTGGGGATATAGAAATTGAAATTATTTTATTTTTTCAATTTCATTATTTTAGATCCTTAAATTAAAAAATAAATTTTAAAATTTTGTAACCTTAAATTCTATTTCTACCAGCAGAGGGGTAAGTACCCCACAATAAGGTGAAGAACCCATCAACCATCCATGGCCAAACCTCACCCTCTAATAGATAAGGCAAAGATAAGGTCCCCTTATTTTTCCCTTCACACCCTTCATATCATTACCAAAAAAATAAAAAAATAAAAAAATAAAAAATTCTCTCCTCCATAACCCTTTACCATATTTATCAAATAATTAATTTTTCTTTTATTTATTTTTAAAATAATTATATGTTATATGAAGAAATAATTATTTATATATTACACTTAAAAAATATCACACTAAAAAATAATAATAATAATAATTAATTTTGATTTAGTAAAAAAAATTAATTTTGTATTTATAAATTAACATGTATATTGTAAATTTTTAGGTGAACGTAATTTATAATACTAAGGTAATTTTAAAAAGTGTGAATTAATATAATTAAAAGTTTAGTGCAATAATTTAATATTTAACGATAAAAATAAAAAAGTTCGCTCATTTATTTTAGGGGCAAGATATCGAAGGTCTGGTTCTTATATATTGGACCACTTCAGTTGTCACAAAATTTCTCTGCTCTACCACCTGCATAATCCACCACAACCATGGCCTCCACTGCCGCTGCTGCCGCCGCCGCATCGCACTTTTTCGGGACCCGAATCCTAAACACAAAACCCGGTGTAGGAAGAGTCCAAGCCCGGTTCAATTTCGGAGGATTTGGAACAAAAAAATCACCTCCACCACCACCACCAAAGAAATTACCAGTATCAGGGTCCGATGATGATCGATTAGTGTGGTTTCCTGGTGCAAATCCACCGGAATGGCTCGACGGAACTATGGTCGGAGACCGTGGGTTTGACCCATTTGGGCTTGGAAAGCCAGCAGAATATTTGCAGTTTGAGCTTGATTCGTTGGACCAGAATTTAGCAAAAAATGAGTATGGTGATATAATTGGAGTTCGTATTGAGGCCAAGGATCTTAAACCGACGCCGCTTCAGCCATATTCGGAGGTTTTTGGTTTGCAGAGATTTAGAGAATGTGAGCTAATTCATGGAAGATGGGCAATGTTGGGTACTCTTGGTGCTCTTGCTGTTGAAGCTCTTACTGGTGTTGCATGGCAAGATGCAGGAAAAGTACGTACTTCAGTTTATTCTAAAAATGATATTTAATTACAATTAATTAATTAAGTATAACATTTAATTTAATTAATTTTTTATTTGCTTTTTTGTTTGGTGATCGATTATTATCATTATTCATCAATAATGCATTTTTTTTTTCTAAATTGATTTCAAAGCTCCATACTCTTTATTTTTATTTTTTTTTAAATATCTTTATTTTTAAATAAAAAAGAGAGATTAAGATGTTATAATAAATAAATATTATGAAAATGCTATTTATTTCATAAAGTTGATTAGTTTTAATATGAAAAAATGATATTTTTTTAGGTATTCCACTAATATTTTATAAAAATAACAATTAATTATCAATAATTTTTATAGAAAAAATTCAATATTTACCTGAAAAAAAAAATAAAATTAATAATTGTTATTTTTAAATTATTATTTATCTAAATAAATCATATAATATAGAAGTAATATATGATTTTTAAATATCAACTTCGTGTCATATTGCTATCCAAGCAAAATGTTGTGATGCTAATTTAGCTGACAATAACATTTATGTTATAATCACAACCGTAAAGAAAACGACAATTATTTATAATAAATATATTTTTTTTATCAATTTTAGAAAATTATTAATATTATTTTGGGATTAATTGAAATAAAAATGTTCTTATAAATCCATTTTTTTTTAATAATTTTTATTTTATTTGGGTCGATCGAGGTAATTGAATTATATTATTGTATTATTTGGTTTTATAGGTGGAATTAGTTGAGGGTTCATCATACTTAGGGCAACCACTTCCATTCAGCATAAGCACATTGATATGGATAGAAGTTTTAGTAATTGGATACATTGAATTCCAAAGAAATGCAGAGCTTGATCCTGAGAAAAGAATATACCCAGGTGGCTATTTTGATCCTCTTGGCTTAGCTTCTGATCCTGAAAAGTTTGAGAATCTTCAATTAGCTGAAATTAAGCATTCTAGACTAGCTATGGTGGCCTTCCTCATCTTTGGTCTTCAAGCTGCTTTTACCGGGAAAGGACCTATTGCATTCGTCGCTACCTTCGGCCAGTGATATAAGAAGGAAAGAATTTTTATCAATCCTTAGATTCTTGAATTATATCAGGCCTGATATAATTTTAATGTTCAATGATTGCTAAACTCTTTTCTTAATTACTCCCTTAATTATATAGTAATTATGCATGTAATGTTTGTGTGTATAGCTCATATTGGAGCTGGATTAATTTGTATTTAAGTTTCAATTTTTTTTTATTTTAAAAATGATAGAAATTCAGTACATTTATGGAATAATAAGACGTATGATAAGAATATAGTAATATATTTAGGGGATGGTTAGTTTAATTTAATTAGAACTCTTCCACCTTTAATAAATTATTTACAATTATTTCAAATTTATATTAAGTAATTAAAGATTATTTTAATAATATTATAATTATAACTAATAAATATTTTTTCCTATTTATCTTTTCCCTTGCAAAATAACTTCTTACGATGTAGTGACGATATTGGGCTGGGCTAGCAACTTCTATAATGGATCTCAAAGCAGAGTAAGCAGAGTGGGCTAGGCTTGATTGATATTGAGAAAATAGATTTAATTTTTATTTTAATTTTGGATAAAGATTATTTTTTATTTTAATTTAGAAAATTGATTGATTATAAAAATAATATATAAAAAAAAATTTAGTTAAAGTTGTATAAATATAGAATAAATGTGTACTATTTTTGTATCATTATTGTATAGATATTGTTCAACTACGGTTGTTGTACAACTATTATATAGATTTTGTATTAAAATTATACTTATTTTTTTTAACAAAAGGTCCTTAAATACTATTAAAATTTAGTGAATTCAATTTTTCTAATTTTTCTAATTTTTCTACCTTGAACATCTAGAATTTCATGCACAAAAATTTTCCGAAAAAAAATTATTCAGTTCAATAAAATATCATATTATTTTTTTAATCATCGAAATTTTTTTGAACTTGTTGGATCTAATTAGTACATGTTTCGATGATTACAATATATATGTATAGCAAAAGAAAGAAGAAAAATTTATCAATTAAATCAAGATAATACTTACTACGTGTAATACATATAGGAAACAAGTTCATTTAAGGCCAATATGCCTCCTTAACTGTTATGATTGATCATTCAGAGTTAATTAGGACATTAACATAACTCAACTCTTCCACCTTCGTTTCTGCATTCAACATTCATGGTGTCGTTAAGATTATTGGAGGTGGATGGGTTGGACAATTAATGAGATCAAATGTTGTTTAGTAACCCCAATTGATGTTCCTATGCCATCTCCATGTTCGAAGATTGTTTGAGCTGTTCTTGCCATATTCAACGACATATCTACTAGGAATTTGGAAACACTAGTTTTCGTACTCTCCTCGTTTAGATTCTTCCAAGCATCATTGACTAAACTTCTGACGTGATTTCTTGCCTCCTCTTCAGACACATTGTTATCAATCATATAACATTGAACAGATTTTGCAACATCCCCTCTTTCCATCTCAGCCTTTTTTACAAATGAAAATAAATTATTCAGACAGTTAATCGCTTCTTAAACATTTAAATTTACGAAAATTACTTTAAATACGTATCGAATAAGACACAGTTTTAGCGCATTCTAAATAAAGATTAAGATTAGTATTTGAGACACATTTATTTATAAAACTTACTGAAGAAGTTCCCAAATCATCTTTAAGTCGAGTGATTAAGGATGACCAATAAGTTAACGGCTCATATCCATTCTTCAATCTTTCCAGTAAATCTTTGGATAAATCATGTCCTAAAAACATAGCTGCATGAACTATAGCTTCATGACCTCCAATGGAGATCCATGCATTTTTTATATACTCATCAAAAGTTGGAGTATATTTATTGTGAAACCACTTTGCTTCCAGTAAATATGATCTACAAAGCCTTGCCCACTGCCACAAATTTAATTAATTATCAGTAATTAAACATTAATTTATGTTTTAAATATGATTTTATAATATCTAAGTACAATTTATACCTCAAACTTAATATGAGGTAGAGCAATCAAGTCTTCATCATTTAAGATATCATGTGCAAAGTCATAACCAAATTCAAGCAAAGCAGAATACAATATCTTCATGTACTCTGGTAATTTTTCCATATTCTTTATGCCCCAACTGAAAAAGAAAAATCATACATAATATATAATTTTCATGGATTATTGAATAAGTTAGTTTGAATAACTACCTTTTAACTGCTTCTGTGAATAGTTCAAGCTCATCTAGAGATCCATATATGTCATACATATCATCAATTGCACTTAAAATGCATGAAAATTTGGTAGCAATTATTCTGCATTTTGAATATTTTGGTTCATATACGGATCCTAATGCCCACAAATAATTCTCCACTAATCGATCTCGAGAAAATTTCAGCTTGTTTGTGAAATCCAATTTCTCCCACCAGCTGATGAATATAGTTTATGTTAGTATAAGATATTATGTATCAACGATATTTTGATCTCAGAACTTCGCACAGAATTAAAATTTCATCATTTCTGAAAAAATATTACCTGGCAAGCTCTTTTAGCTCCTCTTGGTAGACTGATTGTACCAAGTTGTAATCCAACACAGCCAACTCTAACAAGCTCTTGTTGTGTGTATGATCTTTTTGGTAAATATTTATATAGTTTCCATGCTCAAGCCTTCGCATCCTCCAATGAAGAGGAACATCTAATGCTTGTTCTACTTGTCGTCTTAAAATACTGTTACCTTCTAACTTCCCAAATAGTGATTTTAGATTCTGAGTTGTAAAGCTTTTTGCCTCTTCTAAATCATGTTCCCCATGAACTCCCAAGTATGAAGCATCATATAAACTCAAAAGTCCCTCCACATCCATAGCTAAACTTTCCTTGAACTTCCCATTTTGATCTCTAAATTTGTTAAAAACATCTGTTTGAACACAAAACAAAATTACTTCGTAACTACCAATAATTAGCACTTACGACGTAGTTTATAAGACCAGAGATTCCATCTCCATTACTAAAATATATCATAACAAACACATTACCTGAGCTAATCGGAAATGCACTTTGTCTCAATAAACGAAAGTGTAGAGATGTGATATAAAGATCTGCATTGCTATCTAGTTTAAAATGGTTTAAAATCTCTTTTATTTCTTCATCGAAATGGTAACCAACTCCCAGACGCTGTATAGAATCTATTAGCTTTAGCTGGAGACAGGGATTATCTTTGGACAAAGCCAGTGACCTTATAACCTCTTGCTTCAACTCCTCTAACCGAGTGCCATGATTATCATACTGAACAACAACAACAACAATAGTATACGATAAGTTAGAAGATAAATAAATTTCGTAAAATCTGTTGATGTGATCTAAAAATGCAGTTCAAAACGATTAAACAATTCCGTTTGAACCGCCTGTTTAATGTAATTTTTGAATGAAAACCCACATCTTTTTCAACAATGCAAATCAAACTATTAAGTCAAGGAATAATCAACATACAGAATAGGGTGTATGTAAGGACTCTACGGCTTTGGGATCCCAAATGGAAGGATGATAATTGGCAGATCTTCTTTCTATGGTTAGCAGCGACGCGGTGGGCAGATGGACTTGGGATTTAGCTGCAAGTGCAACTACAAATTTTGAATAGCAAGGCTTGTAACTTGTCGTTGCATGTAATGTAGAAAGGAAACTTTTATGATGAGTGATAGAAATTGGAGAAGAAAAGGAAATGGGAAATGAAATAGCCATTATTACATAAAAATAAGTATCAAAAGAGTTCCAGGTTACGAAATTTTATATTATGAACTATGACTACAAATTTAACGGTACAAAGATATTAAATATTTCGTGTTTAATATAATATATTATACAGAGTTAAATTTCGCAAATTGCAAGAACAGTCTATGCAAGACTGGTCTTCCATGTGCAAGAGATTTGCTTATTTGATTTTCTTGTATATATATATATATAACCTCTAAAGTTCGAAACTATCTTTATTTGCTTATAAGATTTTCTTGTTTAAAGAGATTTGCTTTGTTACATAATGCAGAAAATGTGGGTGGTTTAACGTCTCTTGTTTTTATTAATTTCTTTCTTTGATTGTGAGGAATAAAATCTCTAATTAATTATATTATATATTAGTTAATAATTCAACAAGTCCACTCTTAATTTTTAAAACAGCATGTTGAACTGTATAATCACCTTCTAATTTGATTTAATGCATATTATACATGATCTGAAATAGCCTGGTATTTTAGTTATATTATTGCATTTTGATTATTCGATAATGATAATGAAAGATCGTCGCGAATATCACAAATTAGTTGTTTAAATAACTAACAGTTTTCGGTAACAATTTACCAAAACCTAAAAAGAAAAGAAGACTAACCCTTTTATCGAACACCAAAAAAATTATCTTTATTGTATTTTGATTATTTCGATAATGATAATGAAAGATGGTCGCGAACACGGTCCAACATTCAGTTTTTTTTATTTTAAATCATATTTTTATATAACCTTAATAGGAATAAAATCCCTATTTGATTTTGTTGTTATCAGTTTAATATATAAAATGATCAGTAAATCCCTATTTGATTTTGTTATTTATGTTAGCTAATTTAATATTACTATTAATTAAAAGTTTATAATAAAGTTATTATATTAATGCTAAATATTTTAATTTTAGCAATAAATTTTTCATTTTTTTTTCTAACAATTAGTATTATTAAGATTGTAATTCAGAATTTCTAAATATTATAATATAATAAAAATAAGAATATTATATAAGTGGTGATAATTTTTTAGCAGTTCAAAGACATATGTTAGTATATAAAACAATTCTGTACTCTGCACTTATATGTACGTGTTTTTGTGTACATACAAGAAAATAATTTTATATAAAAAAAAAATATATTACTTGTTCCGGAAATGTTGGGTGGTAACGTGTTACACTTTACGTGTATATGTTTTTGGGATTTTCTTTTTATTATAAGTAATAAAATCTCAAACTAATCATATTATATTAGTAGGTCATTGTTTATCAAATAAATAAATAAATAAAATTGATTGATCATAAAATTTCATGTTGAACTGTCATTATCATCTAATTTGGTTTCACACATGATCCCTATATATTGAACTTTTAAATTTGATCTAGATCTTTGCTTATAATTAAAATTTAAGAAGAAAAATTAAAATATTTGTTTTGTAAATTAGTCGCTGGAGTGGTTTGCCTTAGACATGGCCATGGCCGCCCGGCTAGCTCGTTTGAACCGGCCGTGGCTGAATCGGCCCTAATCCGTGCGAGTCCGAAACCGCCCAACCCAGAACTTGAATCGGCCGAAGGACGGGCTGGTTTAGTTTCAAAAGAATTTCGAACCGGATCCGTACAAACCCGTGAACCGTGGAGGAACTGCCCCAAACCGTCTTCGAACCGCCAGTTCAACCACCCCAACCGCCTTCGAACCGTCCCGAACCGCCGCCGAACCGTCGATTTAACCTGAACCGCCGGTTCGGCGGGCTTGTTACGGTTTCATGTGGCTCGAACCGTAGCTCGGCGGGTCGAGGCCTGAAACTGGTCCGGCCCAGACCGTGGCCACGTCTAGTTTACCTTGTCGTTTTGAATGGTTA
The DNA here is from genome assembly GCA_948099555.1 of Croton setiger. Classification (NCBI taxonomy): domain Eukaryota; kingdom Viridiplantae; phylum Streptophyta; class Magnoliopsida; order Malpighiales; family Euphorbiaceae; genus Croton; species Croton setiger. Next base: position 18,034 of record CANUEY010155990.1, on the reverse strand, counting down.
TTTATAAATCGGTAAAAAAATGAACTTTTTTTATAAGTCAATTTATTATTATTATTATTATTATATTATTATTATTATTATTATTATTATTATCTGAAATTGAATTTCAAGTTTTCAACATTCAACTACTAAATTTATAATTAAAAATTTCAAGTTTCTCACACATTTATTATTGATGTATGTCAATAAGACAGACTCGTGTGGCTTGTTCCTTTTAGTTACACTATTTCCACGTAAGTACACGTATTCTATACCAAATCAAACCAAACACTTACACGTGTCTTCTTGTCTATTGGCATTTGCTTTTTTTCATTTAAAAAAATTTAAAAAATATAAATTTTTTTATCTTTGCAAGTTGATGGTTCGAAGTTTGGTTTTATTAGGCACTATAAATAAAAGCTATTTTTATAGATACGTTAAGTTATTTTTCGTTCATTGTATTCATCGCAATTTGATCGTTCGGAGTTTTGTTCCATTAGGCACCATAAATAAAAGTTATTTTTATAAATTCGTAAGTTATTTTTCATTCATTGTATTCATTGCAAGTTGATCGTTTGCAGTTTGGTTCCGTTAGGTTAAAATTGTAAATTTTTATTGGATTTATCATCTAATGTTAACATACATTGAATCCGTAGACAAATTAATAAGAACTCATAAATTGGTACGAACATCAATTCGTTATGCATATCTATGATATTGAGATTCTGTTTCTTAGTTTTTAGCTAAATTTTATTGATTTAATGAAATTATGAGTTTCGGCTCTTTTAAAAAATAATAAAAGCAGTTTTTAATTATTATTATTATACTAGTAAATAGTTAACAACTGTTGCTAATAATTGATTTAAATAATTTGATATTATTTATTAACTTAGTGTTAAATGTTAATTATATTTATTGTGTGATGTATGAATTAATGTGATGAAATAATTAATATAAAATTTTAATTTATTAACAAAATTTGTGGAATTCTATTTTTAAAACCACCCTTGAAATGAAAAATTATTAATAAAAATATAATTATCATTAAATATAAATATAAATATAATTTTGATTAATTTGTAGCAAGTTGTATTATTTTTATTTGATTTTTAATATTTAATTATATAGATAAAACATCAATTTAATTGATAATGGGATATTTTCAGTACAACATGCGTTATTATATGCATTTAATTATAAATGGGTTAGCTGTATTTTCAAGTTGGGTAAAATATCTTTTTAAAATAAAATAAAAAATAAAAATTAGGTAACATATTTTTATTTTCGTTAACAACATATATAAAAATAAATAAATTTATTTCAAATCTTCTGACGTAATTTTAATATCAAGGAATCAAAATTCATTAATTTCTTTTTTTTTTTCTATATAAGAGAATATTATATGAAAATTATTAAGCCAAGTTATTTATTTAATTATTATTTTTTCTCTCTTGAGAGTTTATTAGTTAACTAATTTTTATAATTAATATTAATTAACTAATTAAAACTTACAACTAAATATATTGAAATAGTTTTAATTTAGTTTGTTATCCAATCAATCTCTACTTATGAGCTATCAACAACTAGCAATTCTTTTGTTGGATATATTATATTTGCAAGATAAATATGGATTATGATAATTTATAAATAAAACCAATTAATAATTATTTTATTTATGTTTTATCTTTATTTTTCTTTTAGTAAAAAAATATAAATTTTTTCATTTATTTTTCTTATAATTGTAGAAAATAATTAAAAATTATTTAAATACCACTCTTTAAATTCTCCCCATTAAATTCAAAATTAAGCATGAATTGCTTACATGCATTTTATTAAAGATTATAAGTATAAATGAAGTCATTCTTTTCAATTCCCTCCATTAAAAATCATTATAATTTAAATATTCTCAAATTTGTTTCTTGTTTTAATATCATCCAATTCAACTTCACTAATTTCTTTGTTTTTCCCTTTCGTGTGAATGTATGTATACACACACTCGGATGAAATTAGCATGCTTCGTGGGTTTGTTTACGTAATATACAATTTGAATTGATTTGAGCAGTCTTAAATTATATAATAATTATCGTCAGAAGATTCACTCGTCGTTGTCAAGTGTCGGTCGATATAAATAAAATTTGAATTAGTTGTGGCAAGATACTATGCCTCCACAACTAATTAAAGGTTTTCCCCCCTATTCAAGTTTCTTATTAAGACTTAATTAACTTAAGATTAAATGGTTTTGTTTCTTGTCTAATCACACTCTAATATGAGCTTTATATATATACACACTAAGTTATTTATTGCATATTCATAGGAAAGCTTAAGGTGTACAATATAGACTTTTCTTTCCTTTTTAATGCATACAACAAATTAATGTGTTAAAGGAGATTCGAACCAAGACTTTTTATTTTATTTTATTTCAAAAAAAATAAAATAAATAAATAAATATTATGTTAATTTAGAGGAAGATTAGATGGACCGAACAAACATTAATAAACATTTGGTTGGTAATAATATTAATTTTTTCTTATATGAGACATTTTAAATGAGAAAATAAATATATAATAAGATAATTAGGTGCTAATAGCTGAAACTAATAATTAACTAATATACAAATCAAATAACAATAAACCCAAAAAAAAAAAAAAACTAAATAATCTAAATATATGAAAATATATAATATATAATAAAAACCATTAATATTAAAAAATAATCAGTTTGTAAGGAATGTAGTGGTTACGTTAAAACTTGATTCGAATGAATTAATGACAAGAAAGATAGTAATAAACAGAATTAGTGATTGAGTAATAAGGATTATTAGACTAATAAATAAGTAATTAATTAAATAAATAAAAGACCAAATTAAGCTTTATTTAATCATCTTTCCTCTTAAATGCAATCCGTTCGTGAATGGAACTTCCAACAGAAAACAAATAATAAATAACAAAAATCCATGCTTTTGTTGCCTACCAGATCAACACCTGTATCTTGTGGCAGAGATTTCTGCACATATATTTATTTATTTATTATTATTATTTATCATCTCTCTCTTTCTTTCTATATGGTATTCATTTTTATATTTTCTTTTCACTTTCTCTCTTAATTTTCTCGAGAAAATGTATTATCTGACTTTATTGGCTTATTACATATATTTCAACTCTTCAAAAGTATTATACACTCTTTGTTTGATGATTCTGGCTTTCTTCTACATGTACGCGCTCTTAGAAAGCAAGAAAGATACTCAGAAATTAGCAGCAGCATGGGTTTACAAGCAAGAGCTCAGCAATTTCATGTATTTGCAAGTTACTGATACTGCAAGTTTTAATCACTCATGTTATGGAGTTTCTTTGTTGTTTTCTAGGGCTATTTGATCTTTTTTCCTTTTCCCTTTGAAGGGTTTTCAGGTTTTGCTGTTATATATTTGAAGGGCCCTTCTTCTTTCTTGATTAATGTATTTCTTCCATGTTCATGTCTGGTTTACGATTCATAGGTCTCACTAATCCAGTAAGGTTGTTCGTAGTTGTTTCTGGTTTGAATAATCCAACAGGATTTGGAGGAATTTTCAACCCTTGTTGTATGCATGTGTATATAGGCTTGTTAATTAGTTATTATATTACATATATTTTTTTTCCTTTCTTCTTTTATTATATATAATTTTTTGTTTCTTATAATAATAATAATAATAATAATAATAATAATTATTATTATTATTATTATTATTATTATTATTATTATTATTATTATTATTATTTAATTTTCTGTTTTGCGTCTGAAGGTATGATTATTTTCAAAGTGACTGCTGCTTACTAAAGTGGTCCATTTTTTCCCCACTCAACTATAATTAATATTTATAAATATTTGGAAATTCTTAAAACCCAATATTTATACATATTTGGCTGAATTTTACGGGTGATTTCAAAAAAAAAACAATTTAAATGGTGAACATAAAAAAAAGAAATTTAAAATATGGACGAAATGGTGACGCAAGTTCAAACTGCGAAATACTAATTATCTGCTACTGTTTCGCAACTTAAACTTATAAAACAAGAGTTTTGCAAGTTTAAGTGCGAAACTCCCTTAAACTTCACAAAATCATATCGCGAAACTTTACACGTGTCAACTTCTCATTCGTTGTATCCGCTATTTACATGTTTAATGTAATCTAATTTATCACTAACCGTTTGATGACTCAACTTTCGCAATTTAATCTTGCGAAAATAAGATTGTTTCGCAATATGGTATTGCACAGCTCATTCTTTCGCAATATGGTATTACGTAAGAACTAGTTCATGTTCACAGTCTGAATTCAGATTTTTTTTAGTAAATGACCGGAATTTTACCCTTTGAGGCCGATCAAATTTAGACTTAGTTTAGTCCATTATTTAATTTTTAGTGAAATCAGAATAACAAGATTAGATCTCATCCAATGGTTGTGATTTAAACAGATATGATTTAATGAAAAAAATTAATAATTATTATAATTTAAATAAAAGACAATAATATTCTGCATGTGAAATATAAAAATCAATATGCTGTTAACACGGATCACCACCTTTTGAATTTATATTATTATTATTATTATTATTATTATTATTATTATTATTATTAAAAACTTGATTAAACAAAAAAAAATTGTTATATAATTTGTAAATTAAAAATTTCTGGAATATTCTCAATTAAATAATTCAAAAAAGGAACTATTCTTTTCAAGGGGTTGCTATGGATTGTGGGGTTGATATTAATTTCTATACTTTTTGATCTCTTAAAAAAATATATTCTATACTTTTAAATATCAATTCGATCATTTATATATGTAAAATGAAGGACTACAATATTTATTTAAAAGTTTTAATTGAAATAACAACCAAATAATCTTTACCTACACATGACCATGGGCTTGTATGATCGTAAATTTCAGCCCGGCGGTTAATCAGTCCGTCTGTCACCAAACCGCAATTGTTAAAGAACGATCCAGTTAAATTTTAAGTTATTTTTGCATGTGAATGGTTGGGACTGGTCCGTCTGTCGCCAAACCGCAACTTTAAGAAACGGTCCGGTTAAATTTTAAGCTATTTTTACATGTGAACCTTATTGAATAGGAATCATACAGTCAGTACTTTCGAACTGCTGATTAACCGTTTTATTTTAAAAATAATGATCATCTTTTCATATACAATAATTCATCATAATACCTTAAAAACATCATATTATAATTAAAAAAAAAAAGCTATTTTTCGAAAACAAATCTTAATTATAAAACGCAATTTAAAATTTATACGACCGTTGGGGTAATAGACGTTTTGGGACAAATCTGTAATTTCCGCCTGCAATATTTAAAACTGCCTAAACCGCCCTAAACGAACGTTCCTTTTCTCCTTCCAAGACTAAAATATTCAAAGATTATTACTGAAAATTCGACCGTTAACCTCAAAATCCCACCGTTTCAAAAACCAGAGGCTCCCCTTTAATGGTTTCTCTCTCTTCCTTCAAGTGAACCAAACCAAATCCATCTCTCTTCTTGATTAGCCCACCCTCTCTCTCTCTACAAATTCACAATCATGACAGATCAAAGCACAAACCCATCAATCATGGAGCCAAAATCACTACACCCACTTCATCAAATTGCACAAACACCTACCCATAAGCTCCTTTTGAAGCAATGGCTAAAAGAAGAGGAGCTAATCTTAAACAGAGTAGCTTTAAAAGAAACCCAAATCGATTCGGTACGGAAGGAAATAACCCAGCTTTACATCTTCTTCTTCCTTTTCCACTCCATTTCTTTGATTCTTCTCTTCAATGCATCTTCAGAAGAAAGTGGGCTTTACTGTAAGAGATCATGGATTCCATCATTGAGTTCTTTGCTCTGTTCATTGGGGATAATCTGGGCCGTCCGATATAAAACTGATATGGAATGCCATTTGGAAAAGCTTCTAGAGAGAGAAAAAGAAGATGGGAAATTATTGGCCAAGTGTGTTGAAGAATTGAAGAAAAAAGGAATTGAATTTGATCTTTTGAAGGAAGTTGATGCTCTTCGAAGAGCGAAAAGCTTGCGAGTGGAAGTGAAACTGGTTAGAAAATGGTCTGCAAGGGATTTTGTTACTCTGTTCTTCTTTACCGTGTCATGTTTAGTTCTGGGTTTGACAAGGATTATTTTGTGTAATTAGTAGGGTTGGTGGAATCAAATCGAACCAGCTGGTTCACTGGTTAACTCGGAATAGGTTGGGAATTTAAGTCATTTTGGGAGGAAGTATTCTTTGTTGCTGCTAGTATTGAATTGGGTAGCAACCCTTTTGGTAGAACAATCTGTTCTGCTATTGTAATTTGGGGATTTTATAATGGTGGAATCATGAAATGAAATAAGTATGATTTTTAGTTTAATGGTGTTCTTGGTGTATCACATCTATTTTGCCTTTCTTATTTTTTGCCCTTTTGTTGCAGAAAAGCAATAATTGCATGAAGAAGAGATAATTGCAATTTGGATGATTTAGCAATTTTATTATTACCAATAATTTGTTGCATTTTGGGGGTTAAGTCCCTGTTTAGACTATACATTCATTACCTGCAATGACATAAAAGAAAAATATAAGCTTTATCTACCTATCTGTCATCTTCGTCTCCAATATCATAGAGCATGGGTTTGGTGGCACTTATAGGTGAATGCTCAACCTGGGTCACCATGCCTGTACTTGTAGATGAACTGTAATGTCTTGTATCAGTTGCTAAGCCTGCATTATCAATCATAAAGATGCTAGCATCGTGGAATTTCCAGTCAGTCAAGTATCCAGGTCGGGTAGTTACAGTGCTCACTTCAATATCACCCGTTAGCATAGCCACTACGCGTGACATTGATGGTCTGAGATTTGGTGTTTGAGTGCATAAAAGAGCTACTCCGATTAAGCGTTTTATTTCGTCCTCATTGAAGTCTGATAATTTTGAATCCACTAGTTCTGCTTCTTGGTTGTATCTTTTCTTCTTCCAGGCTTGAGTCTCAATTGGCCCTCCCACTTACGATTCTAGCGCCACAACACCAAAGGCAAAAATGTCAGCCTTTTCTGTAAGGTGTCCATGCAAAGCGTACTCAGGTGCAAGATCTGAAATTTTTGGGACAAGCTCAGAATCAAGCAGAATATTGCTGGCCTTCACATCTCTATGAACAATTCGAAGTCTTGATTCCTCTGAAGATAAGCTAGACCTCTTGCCACTCCCAAGCATATTTCATAACGTGTAGGCCAGTAGAGACACAACCTTGAATCTCCTGCATAATGCAAATCCATATATGATTAAACCATAGTTTTACTAGTTTCTTTGATCATAATTTCACTAGTTTCGCTTTGACAAGAGTTTGCTTGTGTGGCTTGAAGAATACATATATTGCTAAAAGTATTACCAAATACTGCATTATCGAGACTCTTGTTCTTAAGATACTCATAAACAAGGAGCCTCTTATCTGCTTCAATGCAGAACCCATACAATTTCACAAGGTTGCGGTGTTGAACAGCAGATATAGTAGCTATCTCGGTTACAAACTGGCTCTTCCCTTCATTAAGATCTGTAGCAGCAGTAGCATTAGTTTGATTCTGCGCATGAGCTATACCAAATCATGCAAGCAACTGATACTGATAGAACCAATACCAGAAGCAGCGACGAGGAGGAACTAGACATGGTTATTGAGTAAAGTCAGAGAGGATTTGAGATTGATCTTATTTTGATTTTATACAAATCCAGAAGAACAAGTAAAGTTTGAATTGTCTTTGGATTTATTTTATTTATATTGGAAAATATATCAGTTGAAATTTCAGTTACACAATTTTTGTATGCGCTTTTTTTCTACAAGAAAATGAAAATTACAGTAGCAAAAGCTCAAGTTCTACAGCTATAGATACCCACTAAATTTTTATGTTTTTTCTTCAAACACAAAGGTTTACAAAAGAAAAAGAATGATAGAAGAGAGAAAAGAAGGTATATATATATATATATATTTATCTACCTTCTCCAATGATATCATGGAGCATGGGTTTGGTGGCACTTGTAGGTGAATGTTCAACCTGGGTCACCATACCTGTACTTGTAGATGCACTGTAATGACTACTATCGGTTCCTAAGCCTTCAGCATCACTCATAAAAGTGCTTGTGTCATTGAATTTCCAGTCAGTTAAGTATCCAGGTCTCGAGGTCACTGTGCTCACTTCAATATCACCTGTTAGCATAGCTACTACACGGGACATTGATGGTCGGAGATTTGGTGATGTTTGTGTGCATAGAAGAGCTATTCCCATTAAGCGTTTTACTTCTTCCTGGTCGAAATTCGATAATTTGTAGTCTACTAGTTCTACTTCACAGTTGCTTTCATGCAGGTGCCATGCCTGAAAGTCAGAATAAGTTACAGAGGTTCATTAATAGACATCATTCAAACCAATTTTATGGAAGACAGAAAAATTATGATATTTTTTTCATGACCCCATTGAAACATAAGAAGGCGCAGGAGATCAAGCATATGCAAATTGCAAGGTGCAGGATATACAGGCAAAACTTCTGATATCTCACTATTATATTGCCTCCAACTTCTAATGACTTATCAAATTTTGCAAAGGGGACAATATAAATGCAAGCTAAGCTTTATACCGTACCCATTCAAGAAGGTACATCTTTTCTTCTTCTAGGGTTGAGTCTGAGTTTGGCCTCCCACTTATGACTTCTAGAGCCACCACACCAAATGCAAAGACATCAGCCTTTTCTGTTAGGTGTCCACGCATAGCGTACTCAGGTGCAAGATACCCTCTACATTTAGAAATGATAATATCATGAGACAAATTTACTTCTTTTAAGAAATGACTAAATGAAAATAGTTTAGTATTATAGAAATGCAATAATGAAAAGGATCTTACATTGTCCCTGCGACACGGGTGCTTATATGGGTCTTCTTATCATCATAAAGTTTGGCTAAACCAAAATCTGAAATTTTGGGGATGAGCTCAGAATCAAGCAGAATATTGCTGGCTTTCACGTCTCTATGAACAACTCGAAGTCTTGACTCTTCGTGAAGATAAGCTAAACCTCTGGCTACTCCCAAGCATATTTCGTAACGTGTATGCCAGTCAAGACACAAACTTGCTTCTCCTGCATCATGCAAATCCATGCTCAATTAAATCATAATTCCACCTAGTTCCCTTACGACAAGAGTTTGCTTGTGTGGCATTACAAATACATATATATTGCAAATATTATTACCAAAGAGTGCTTTGTCAAGACTCTTGTTCTCAAGATACTCATAAACAAGGAGTCTCTTATCAGCTTCAATGCAGCACCCGTACAATTTCACAAGGTTGCGGTGTTGTACAGCAGATATAGTAGCAATTTCTGTTATAAACTGGCTTTTTCCTTGGTGGGATGCCACAGAAAGTTGCTTCACAGCAATCACTCTCCCATCAGTAAGTAGTCCCTATTGGGAACAAAATTCAGATGAGGATGACACGTATTAAAGATAAACCCTGAATTAAAAAGGCTAATATTCTAAATCCATTGTCTGGAAGTTCTTGAGTTGAATAGCGACATACCTTGTACACAGGTCCAAATCCTCCCTCTCCAAGCTTATTGGTAGGACTGAATTCCTCTGTAGCAGCCTTCAGTTCATTATAACTGAAAGTGTATGGCTTAGCATCTATACCTAGGAACTCTGCAATATCAACACAAACACAGATCATTGCTAAAACTGCATGTCTAGTATAAGCTTATAGCTTAAGCTTCGAAAGACTCCACTAAATTCCTCTACAGAATAGTGGAAGTCTGGAACCCTCATTCCAAGTTTAACATGGTATATTCCTTAAATCTTAATTCCAAGAAAAAGCTATCTCATGTATGCCTCTTCTAGTCTGCTTTATGGAATAGAACTTGATTTTCATTTACCTTCATCGTCGAAGGTGCTTTGCCTCTTTCTTCTATGAATGAAAAAGAAGACCAGAAAAACAAGAAAGCTTGCTACTCCAACACCAACAACGACCCCCACAATAAGACCTGTCCTATTCTTTTTACTTGATGGAGGCTGGTTACTGACAGTTGGTATAAAATCTGTACAGAGGCTCAAAACTCAATCTGGTATCTGTGTAAAAGAAAATCAATAAAATTCACTCATTGTAATACCTGGGGTTGCACTAATTGCTGAAATAAGAGGTCCATATGTACCCTGAAAAGGAATACAGCATGTCCCTTTTCCTGCCCAAAATAAGTGAATGTCGAGATAATTTTCAGACACCCTAGCTGTGAAGCTCCTTTGTACAGCTCGTTTAGAGACTCCACCAGCAGCCTTTCTTATGTCAAAATTCTTTTCAACAAGATTCCCCTGGATTAAAATATCTTGAGAATGTTATTTTAAAAGAAAAGGAAAATATAATGACTTTACAATAAAACAAGAGTTTGATTTCTCCATAGCTTTGGAAAAACTGCATCAGTACATCACTAAAACAGTTATGATTTGATTCTGAAAGATAAACTGCATCACTAAGGCACTTTGTTCCCAGCAATATTCAATTCGAAGGACAAAATTACAAGTATAAATTTCCATAATATACTTGCCTGGACATATATATCGAAAACACGCCTCCCAAGACTTTTCCATGTGTTACCATCTTCAATTACTATTTCTGAAAACTGTAGATTGACAGTGTAGTTGCCATTCTCAAGCCCCAAACCATAGTATCTTAGTGATGAAGCAGAAACTCTTGCCGTCTGGAATAACTCAGAGTCCAAAGTATTTGTAGCTTGGGATGATGAGGAAGCTGTATACTGAGGATTGTTGGTGCTGGTAAAATATCCAACATTACTGACACCCCATCTCCTTGTATCAGTAACAAAATAAGTAGCAGGACCAAGAGTTTCATTTTCCCTCTCAAATGCAATTCCATTGGAAGATGTAATCGAAGGACCACCAGACTTCACTGCAAACTGAGAATCTGTGCAACAGAATAAAATAGGAACCAGTCACAAAAGTTAGAAATTATTTGGATTCCAAAATCTTAATAACATTCACACTCCCAAGCATTTTAATCTGGATATTGACACCAGAACCAAAAGTATAACACTAAATTAGACAAGTACATTCTTCACCCCTCTTCTTTCTTGCCGTTTCTTTTAATTGGAAATACATTATTCCTTGCTGATGTTTTCAGACCTATCAGTATATTGGGATATCTTGGGAAGAAAAATCCCAACTATTCCTTTATTTCTGGCATGAAGATTGGACGTGTGTATAAACCCATGAGAACCAAAATTTCTTTAGTGATAAGTTAATGACACATGGATCTCATAACTTGCAAAACATTAATTAAAAGCAGGCGGTACTTGGGAAATGAGAGTGTTTATCAATAATTCATAAGAAAGTAAAGTTAAAACTTATTCGATCACTATTAGATTGAAAAGCCAAGAAGACCATAGAAAAACCTTGTGAAATTCCAAATTTATATTTATGGAAAAAATTCAATATGCTATTTGTTGCAATTTTGTTTCAAGCTTTGGGCGAGCAAAATGCAACAGTGATCATTTGTAGACATTGAATCATAATCCGGAATAGGTGTATAAAAGGGAACGAATTTCAATTATACTTACAGATTGGAAATCCTCGATTGCAAGGGAAGTTACGCTGAAGACAGTTCAGGCCTGATGGCAAACCACTGATAGCAAAAGACAGAATTATATCAGACACTAAATATCATTATTCAAGCAAGAAAGTTTGATGCAGAACCAAAAGAACTACCTGCTATTTGCAAGATCTATTGTGAAGTTGTTGGCAACTAAATTACTGCACAAACAAAAAAAAAAAAATTGGAGATTCAATGCGAGTATTTCATCAATAATTCCTTGAGAATGAGAATCAGAACTACACTTGTTATTGAACAGAAGAACTCAGAACTTACACTTGTAAATTTTGTCCATTAACCCAGGTAGGAAGGCTTCCTGATAAATTATTGTATGAAACATCACTGCAATTACAAGTTAACAAGGAAAAAGGTAAATACTTCACCCAAATCATGAAATATCTTGTTCTGGGATTAATTACGTCTAAATTATCTGACCTTGAGACATAAAGCAAAACATTAATAACTTAATCCAGCCAAGAAATAAACAGAGAGCATATCATGTGAGATGTACATACACATTTAGGAGTGATGAAACTTTTTGTGCAGGAAGCGGACCTTCAAGCTTGTTATCACCAAGAAACCTGAGCATGAAGAGAGCAGTACAAGGTTCAATTTGAAATGAACTTTGAGAGATATCATGTGTGAAACAATCAAGCAGAGTTGATAACTTACAAGTAAGAGAGCTGGCTCAAATTGAAAAGAGAGTTTGGTATCCGTCCAGTTATGCTGTTGAAGCTCAAATCCCTGGGTAGAAATCATTTAAAGCATAAGTTAAAGATAAATAAAAATGCTAAATAAATTATACATATTAAACCAGAGGTACAGTTACTTTAAATTGATGAAATCCAAATCATAAAAGAACAATCAAACCGCTTTACTTAATTACAAAATTTTGGCAATTTCTAGAAGGCCCAACTCCATGAAGTGATCAACCAAATCAATCATTAGCAAATGAGTTACAAGATATTTAAGCCAAGTGACCTAACACTTCATGTACAGTCATAAATAGAAATAACTTACAATTGAGTCAAATTCTGATATTCTCCAATATTGGATGGAATTGAATCAGATATATTGTCATTCCGTAGCACCCTGAATAACATGAATTGAGAAATCATATTACATTTTCAAAGTCCACTGAGGAGACTAAACAGTGATGTGTATTTGACACGGAGATATTGAATATGAAGACAGAACTACATGGTCTTACAAGACAGTTAGAGATTTCAAGTTCTTAATAAATCCCAGTGAAGAGCTTCCATTTGATATATCACTTATTCTCCTACATTCACAATTTATGCGTAGGTTGTTAGTTATGCATGTAATTGTAACATATAAACATATCCATGCAACAATGCAGGCACTCACAGCTCTGTCAAAGAAGTTACGTTGGATAAAGCAGATGGAATAGGTCCTTCAAAGGAGTTCCCTTCGAACCTTCTGCAGTTTCAATTATAGTAGCTGACGTAAGCATGCAGCTTTGGCATTTAAATCAACAAAAAAAAAATTCCTCTATTCAATTTCAACAGCAACTTATGCTTTGATCTAAGAAAATTAACAGAAAATATTTGATGAATTGTCATACAGGGATGCAAGCTTTGACCAATTCCCTATGAAGTCAGGTATCCTGCCTGTAAGTTCATTGTCTGATGCCCACCTGAGACCAATGCAAAAAACTGACATAATATAGATATACAAATCAATATCGTTTACTACGAGATTTACCAGGACAAATTTATCAAACTGTTCTTACACAGTAACCATGTTGCGTAGGTTAGCAAATGAAGGAGGAATTTCCCCACTAACTCCAGAGCTATCAAAATACCTGTCAAGGTAAAAACTTTTTTGTCAGCTCTGTTGCTATCACTTATCAGATATCATTTTCAGTTGAAAAGGAAAGTCAAATAATATACGAATCTGGAGCAACAGTGAGAAGGTAAGCCAAAAATAGCACCGCTATTGTCATTGAATTCATTTCAAAATACAGAAGTGAATTACATTCCAAATCAACTTCTGAGATTCTGAGTCTACTTTTACTAAATCTATATAAATAAATGAATAAACTTACATTTGCTCTAGCCTCAAACAATTCCCGAGCTCAGACGGCAGAGGACCAGAGAAGTTGTTTGAACCAAAGCCGCTGCAAAATAAAGAGGAAAGTTAACAAATGAAGGCCCTTGTTTAACATAATCTGCAAGGAGCACAACTGAATTTGATTATTATCAAGTTCTCAGCTAAGTAAACTTACAATGATCTTAAATCAGTAAGTAATCCGAGCTCCTTCGGAAGTTCTCCTGACAGGGCATTAATGCCAACACTCCTAATTAATCAAAGTATTATTTTAATATCAGAAAACAAGAATGTAGAGACTGTAATATATTGAGTACAATTAAAGAAATTCAGATCAGCTTACAGGTATTGCATGCGAGTTAAATTGCCAATGGAGGGAGACAAGGTACCGGTCAAGTAATTCTGAGCCAAATTTCTGTTAGAAAATGTAAAAAAGCTCAGTAACATGACAAATGCTTTTATTTGGTTGACATCATCAAACCCAAATCCCAAAGGTACGTCTAATGATACTAATTAAAAGCATAAAGTCTTAAACTTTCATTCCAACAAGTGGAAGTATACAAAATGAACAAACAAACAAAAAAAACATACAAGTTGGTGAGGAAAGTCAAAGTCCATAGCTCATTTGGAATCACACCCACGACGTCTCTTGCATAAACTTTCCTGCAATCCATTTCAAAAACAAGCCTTCAAAACATAAACGATAATGTTCAGTAAACCATAATGTAATGATAATTAAATTGTACAATTTTCTTTGTCATCTCACAAAGAAATTTACAGACGTAATCACTTCTACATCGCATTACAGCTTACCAAGACCAAGAATTACATGAATAAAAAACTGTCTGGGGCATAAAATCAAACAGTTATCATATATTAAAAAAAAAAACCTACAGAGCAGTGATATGGCAAACGGTGCTACGATTAGCAGTGCAATCACATTTGATAAAAGGGTTGTAATTGTTATCGTCGATAGTGGGTGACGAACCCAAAGCTGCTCCACTGCATGGATCTCCGGTTGTGTTCCATTGTTCTTGGTTAGCTCGTATTGCCCATTGTTGAAAGATGGAGTTTAATGCCCTAACTGCAACATATATCAAGTCACCAAAATCAAAACGCGCCAAACTATCACACATTATGAACAAATTTAAAAAAAAAAAAAAAAAAAAAAAAAAAAACACAGATACATCCTACATGTTGTTTGACTTTGCCATGAAAATTGTTCTATGAAAAGTCAAAATATAAGATTACGAAATTCTGACACTCACCGCAATAATAATTAATAAAATATCTTATGTACATAAAAAACTATAACCAATTATAAATTAGTCTAATATGTACACTAAAGTTGATGATATAAGAAATGAGAGAATGAGAAATTTAATATTTTTTTATAATAGAAAACAATGGAGATGACAAGTTAATCCATCATCATTTGCGTACTCAATATTTGATACTATTTACATTTTTAAGTTAATTTTCCCTTCGATTATCATTTGAATCTCTGTATATTAATTGAGATCAATTTTGTTTTTAATAATTTTTGCGAATAAGAACAAGTTTTAATCAATTCTCAACTCATAAATTACGAAAAAACAAACTCCATTAATTCTTCAATATGAAGTTTCTAAGAAACTGGAAATTGAACTTTTTGCAGTTTTTAGCTAATTCTGCATATTTCTACTAACTACTAACTAAGTAGCATTGAAGAAGAAGAACGAAACGACGTATCTTCTTTCATCAACATCGAAATTTACGAGAGTAGAACTACGTACCTTCATTAGGATCTGTAGTAGCATTACTGGTTCGATTCTGCGCATGAACTAAAACGAACATGCAAGTACAGCATAGAAGTAGAAGCAATACCAGAAACGGTGATGATGATTTGTATCTCGACATGGATATGGATTGCTTGAGAAACAGAGAGAGACTTCCAATTGATTTTGCTAATATATTGCCAAGTCCAAGAATATAAAAAGGTTGTTTGAGAAATTTGAATTATTATTATTATTATTATTTTAATTAAATGGTATTTTAATTTATATCGGATTATAAAATTATTGGGTTGTTATCAATTATTAAAGTAAGCAACAACCCACAAATAATAATATATATATTTAATTAAATGTAATTAAAATGTTATCATATTAATCATAATTAATTAATAGTGTAAATTAGAAAATATTTTCAAAAAAAGTGTAAATTATAAAATTTGAACTAAAAAATTTCAAAGTCTATTTTATACAAACTACGAAGACTTTTTTATTATATTAATTAAAATATAGAAAATTAATGCTAATAAGATTGCTAAATCTAAGAGTTTGGAAGGTTATTATCTTCAATAATAATTATATAATACTTATATTTTTTAATTGCATTATATATATAATAAATTTTACTTTATGACTTTTAAAAACTACTAGATAATACCTTTAGTTATATAATAGTAATAATTAAAAATTATTAAGGTTTGATTGTCAAAATGTGTGAGATTGAAAGTAATTATCAAAACGTAATTAAGTGTGCGTTTACATTAATTATGAAAAAACCTTCGCTCATTCCATTTGATTTGGGGCCCCAAATTAGGGTTGTTTATGGCTCAGGTCAAACTTGGATCAATCCAATATAACCTAAAACTGGTTATTTTTGTGATCCGGCCGACTGAATCCAAAAAGCTAACGGATCGAGATTAGGTTAATCGAGGTAAGATTCTAGTTAATGAAAAATCCGAATCTACTCTAAAATTTAGCCTGACCCAATTCTATTCATTAAACTGGACCGATTCAGATCTTGAAAAGTCCAATGGATTCGGTTCAGATTTTCGGATTTGGGTGTTTTGCTTACTCCTACTTAGATTTGACTAATATTACTATTTCATATTGAATTTAACATAACTAATTGCTATAAAATCACTAAATTTTAGCACCATTAATTAATAAGTGTTCTTCTGTTAATTTTTTTCACGGAATATTTCATTAATATACTTGAAAAACAACATAAATATACTTGAAAAACAAGAGGAAATTGAAGGAATATCGAATAAATATTCTCTAAAAATTAACAAAAATACTTATTAGTTGAACGATACCAAATATTAATAATTTTGTATGAATTATGTCAAAATTTACCGATAAAATATTAATATATTAGCTAAATATGGTCGTCTAAATCCTAATTTTCCTTTCCATTTATCACACTATTCATACCAATTAAATTTTAGATAATATTATATTATTTATTAATTTTTATAAAAAACAATAATTAAATTTTACAATATTTACTCTAATTTTTTTTTTTTTTGCAGATAATAAATTAACTAACAATATGAAATAATTAATTAATAAACACTTCAATTTTGTCAGCGCTAATATCCACGACAGGAAAAATTCAACGTTTATATAATAAAAATATTAACATAAAAATTAAAATCAAAACATCAAAATTGAAATTCAGGAATATGTAAACGTAACCCTAATTCGATGAAAGTGTGGATACAGTACATGACTTCTTCTTCCTGATGGGAACTACTTATCTAATGCAGGTCCTTTTCATGGACTACACCCAATAACCATTATGCAACTTGGCATTATATATAAAATTAAGAATGGAAAGAGGTTAAATATTAAATGATCTGAACCAGGTCTAAGTCAAAAATTGGGTTCGGTTTGCAATTTCAATGGTCAGATCTTCAAGTCGGACCAAACCCGAGCCATGCAGTTTTTATTAGAGAAATGAAGAAAATGGATCTCCGAAGGTTTTTGGTAAAGAAGAAGGTATGGTTTCTGTTAACAGAAGGAAAGTGGAGAGAAAATACTATTTTTTAGAGTTAATTCCCGTTATAAGGGTATTATTGTAATTCAAGAAATTAAATTGGTAAATATGATATTTACTAGATTATTGAAAATAAAGCAACATATGAACTGAAAATGGCATTATAATAAATGGTCGACAAGTTCATAACAGAATAAGTAAAACAAAATCACTTGTTATAACAAAGTAGTAAAAACATAATACTAAAAACTCCAGTACAGTACTTAACAGCCATTTAGAATTAATAATCGACTAGATAAACAAAAATGCAGCAAAAGCATTGTCGTCTCACCTCCATACTGAACAGAAGGGCTTACAGTTTGTCCTCGAACTCGGAAAGGGGTGTCATCTGCTCCTTCAAGCCCTTTCTCTTGCGGATTTCAGTGACGAGAGTTGCTGCCTGCGTCCCTGGCTCCAGTGGATCAGAAGACATCATGTCCCAATGATCAAAC
The DNA here is from genome assembly GCA_948099555.1 of Croton setiger. Classification (NCBI taxonomy): domain Eukaryota; kingdom Viridiplantae; phylum Streptophyta; class Magnoliopsida; order Malpighiales; family Euphorbiaceae; genus Croton; species Croton setiger. Next base: position 93 of record CANUEY010155990.1, on the reverse strand, counting down.
ACACATTGTGGGAAAGCTTGTCCTGATGTAGCAGCTCTTAAAGTACCTGAAAATCCAAAAGACTCAATAACAGGGAGATATGCCTTTATGTTG
>CANUEY010155947.1:0-14397 GCA_948099555.1 Croton setiger | reverse complement strand
TATTGGGTCCCTGAGGTTTGGCCTAATAGACTCGAAGGTCCCTCTATTTCTAAAATTGTATCAAATAGTCCCTAACTTTTTAAAATTGTACTCTGAGATCCTTCCGTTAACTTTTTCCGTTAGTCAACAAAAAAGTCAACGTTTTTTTCAAAATGCCAAAAATACCCTTTGGTTTATTTGAATCGAACCATGATTTATTTGAATCGAACCGGACTAATTAAACCCAATTTTAAATCAAATCAATGTAAAAATTAAAGATGTTCATAATAGGGTTCAAAGAAGGGACCTTAAACTCTTTAGGCATGTATAATAACTAACTACACTAACACACTTTTAGTATCTAAATTGACATGCTAAAATTTTAATGTGTAAGGCACAACCATTCACATTTTATGACTACAGCAATTATCTATTCTTTCAATTAAAATTTTATTAAATAATTACATATTTATTTTTTTATCATCCTAGACAAGTCTGAAAGTTAGACCCTAAAGTTTAACTTTTCCGAAAAATTAAAAAGAGTTTATTGAAAATTTAGTGTTTATTTGGAGAAATTAACAAAAATTAGAAAACTCATACTTTTTATTTGGAGAAATTAACAAAAATTACAAAACTCATATTTCTAATTCAATGAAATGAAATATATATTGTGAGATCCGATCATACAATTTCCAAAATAGAGGGATCCTAGAGTACATTAGGTCAAACCTCAGGGACCCAAGATGATACAAGTTCCAAAATAGACGGACCCCAGAGTACATTAAACCAAACTTCAGGGACCCAAAAATAATTACCCCTAAAAAATATGAGTTTTCTAATTTTTGTTAATTTCTCCAAATAAACACTAAATTTTCTGTAAACTCTTTTTAATTTTTCGGAAAAGTTAAATTTTAGGGTCTAACTTTCAAACTTGTCTAGGATTGTAAAAAAATAAATATGTAATTATTTAATAAAATTTTAATTGAAAGAATAGATAATTGCTATAGTCATAAAATATGAATGGTTGTGCTTTACACAATAAAATTTTATCATGTCAATTTACACACTAAAAGTGTCTTGGTGTAGTTGGTTATTATACATGCTTAAGGAACTAAAGGTCTCTTCTTCGAACTCTATTATGAACATCTTTAATTTTTACATTGATTTGATTTAAAATTGGGTTTAATTAGTCCAGTTCGATTCAAATAAATCATGGTTCGATTCAAATAAACCAAAGGGTATTTTTGTCATTTTGAAAAAACGTTGACTTTTTTGTTGACTAACGGAAAAAGCTAACGGAAGGACCTCAGAGTACAATTTTAAAAAGTTAGGGAATTTGATACAATTTTAGAAATAGAGGGACCTTCGAGTCTATTAGGCCAAACCTCAGGGACCCAATAGTAATTACCCTTTTTTTTTAACATATATAATATGTTACTTTCTCTTCTTAAATCTGTTAATGTCTTTAACATATACAACACATACATGAACATGTCTTTCACATCACCCATGTATAGTATATAGAACTCTCTACTAAACCTATATCAAAACTTTATTAACATACATAGGGCTGCAAAGGAGCCTAGCTGTTCGTGAGCGGCTCGGTGTTCGCTCTCGGTTGAGGCTCGGCTCAATAATAAACGAGCCGAGCTTGAGCCAAAAATTTAGGCTCGTTTAATAAACGAGCCGAGCTCGAGCCGAGCAGTTAGGCTCGTGAGTAGCTCGTTTAATAAAGCTCGCGAGTAGCTCGTTTAATAGGGCTTGCGAACAACTCATTTAAAAAAGCTCGCAAGCTGCTCGTTAAATAAGCTTGCGAGCAGCTCGATACTCCTTTACTAAAACTATGTCGTTTTAATTGCAAAATAGCAATTGTTGTTGTTTTTCATTCTTAATTCTAAGTTAACCGAAACCTAACCTAAACCTAACGTTACTTCCTCCAGCCATCATCCCTCCCTCTTGCTCTCCCTCCTCTCTACCCCGCTGCCGGCGTGTCTCTCTACTTCCAGCCGCCGTCCCTCCCTCTCGCTCTCCCTCCTCTCTATTCGCTGTCGGCCGTTTGCGACTCTCTACTTCCAGCCGCTGTCTCTCTCTCCGTCTCGCTCTCCCTCCTCTTTAACTATAAGTCAATTAATTCATTACTACTTACATTTATTTTTGTAGTTGTTGCTTGATATGTGTTTAGATGTGTTAGTTTTTGTTTAAATTTGTACAGAGTAATGTGTTTTAGGGATGGGTAATTCTTTGTTACATTCCTTTCTTCTATTGTTATTGATTACAAGTATGAGAGATGAACTGCTAGCAGGTTAGTTTCATCATATTCTGTGCTTTAGAAATGTACATTAGTTTGGGTGTCTAATTTGATTTAAGTTGCCCTAACCTGTGCTGCTAATGAATTGATTGTTCCAACAGATAATATATTTAGAAGGCAAATTGGATTAAATTTTGTTTTTAGAATTGTTGTAAGGATGTACCCAAAGGATAGGTTTCTTGAAAATAATAAGAAATTCCCAGAATGATGTAATATGAAGTGTAGACTTATACATTGTTGACATCATAAGAACTTATTTAGAATTTTGAAATTTAAAGTTATTCTCTTTGATCTATCTGTACTGGGATTCAATTTTTCAACAAATAAAAACAAAATCCAACTGGAACAAAAATATTCATTCTCAGAAATAATTTAAAAATGGAGCAAGGAATGCTTGAAAGAAACTTTAATTGAATTAAATACTGGCACCCAAAGCAAATACAGTTGACATATTCTTTATTGAACTATATATATATATATATATATATATATATTTATATATATATATATATATATATATATATATATATATATATAATGTAGTCATGCAGTCTTAAATATAGTGTAAAGAGAGATAAAAGAAGATTAGGCACTAAAACATGAATGTCATTTCATAATAATCTTAATTAATTACATAACTATAGGAAACTCTTACTTATATTAATATAATAAATTATTTGTAAATTACAATTAATAATTAATGGTATATATATTTATAAAATGGAAAATACATACAGTATATTAGAGATAGTAGCAGCAAAGGGCATGTTCTCTTTTCTCAAAGATTCTGATGAACTTCCTCAGAACAACTCTAAGCTCAAATCTCATGCTGTCAAGGTTTTCAATATGGTCTGTCCCTTTTCTTGCATTTCTTCTCCAAAACACTACACAATCATAAAAACAAGTTATATATATATATATATAATATAAATATGCAGTAACACACGTTACGTGGACAAAATCTGCTGTAATAGACATAAATAAAGCAAAAGCTGAAGGGAAGAAGTGATAATATGCAGTTCATCAGAATCTTTGAGAAAAGAGAACATGCCCTTTGCTGCTGCTATCTCTAATATACTGTATATATTTTCCATTTATAAATATATATATCATTAATTATTAATTGTAATTTACAAATTATTAGTCATTTTTCCATGAAGCATAGCTTCAGTAAGATGTTTGTTCTTTTCTTCATCATCTTTAATATTCATAAATTCATGTTCAATATCATCAACATCTGGTTTTACACTGAGGACAATTTTGAGACCCTTCTCTACGTTCATACTCATAACAAGGTCTACAAACTGGAAAACCACATTCATTGCAAGCAATAAACAAATCTCCATCCACAGTTAATCCAATCTGATCTCCACATATTTTACAAACAAATCTCCATCCACAGCCATTCTTTCTTCTTGCACCCTTCTTTTTCAGTCCCACCTTATTACTTGATATTTTTTTTTTTACCCTAAACACTATATTATTATTTTCTTAATTGATTTACTACTGCACATATACGTTCTTTTTAAAAAAGAAAAAGTATTTCTTCTATTTGTTCATTTATTTGCTTTGAGTTGTGTTTGTTATGATTTGATCGTCATTTAACCATGGTAAGCTGTTTTTGTATTTAACAGATGAATACACCAGAGACCCAAGATTCTGTAACTCTTCCCGGTGATGCAGAAAGAGAGCTTGGAGATATAGATAATGCTGAAAATATTTTAAATATGATGGAAGATGCAGAAAATGAAGAAAATATAGAAGATACAAGTGGTGCTGGTGATGCAGAGAATCCATTTTCAAATAAGAAAAGGAAGAAGACATCAACGGTATGGGATGAGTTTAAGAAGGTTGCACTTTCGGATGGTTCAAAGAAAGTAGAATGTATCCATTGCAACCGTCGACTCGGATACAGCAAGTCGGGCAGAACAACACAATATCGAAGGCATTTGCAAACTTGCCTTAAGCGGAAAATTACAAGTAGCACCTCCAATGGACAACAAAGGTTAGGTTTTAAAAAATTGTTAAACAATACCCGATCTTCCAATGAAATTACGACTTTTAGGTATGACCGTGCTTATGTTAGAGAAGGAATTGCTGCAATGATAATGATTCATGACTTGCCATTTAACCATGTTGAAAATGAAATGTTCAATGAAGTTATGCGTCGTGCAACTCCATATTATGAAAGTATTTCTTGTACAATTGTTAGAAAAGATTGTTTTGCATTGTATGAAATTGAAAAAAGGAAAATTAAACAATTGTTGCAATCTGTAGATAGAATTAGTTTAACTACAGATTTGTAGAAATCTGGAAAAAATCTTTCTTATATGGTTGTCACTGGTCATTATGTTGATGAAGATTGGAACTTACAAAAGAGAATTTTAAGTTTTTGTGATGTTCCACCACCACGTACTGGCATTATTATTTCCGATGTTTTGCATAAATGTATTTCTTATTGGGGAATTGATAAAAAAGTATGCACGGTGAGTGTGGACAATGCTGCTTATAATGATATTGCTGTGAGAACATTGAAGGATGCTCTTTCTTACCAGAATATGCTTCCACTTAATGGAAAACTTTTTCATGTGAGATGTTGTGCTCATATCTTGAATATTTTAGTTCAAGATGGTCTTAAAGAGATTAGTGGTATTACTAATAATATTCGTCTTAGTGTCGAGTATGTTATTGCTTCCGAGTCTCGTATCAAGATTTTCAGTGAACTTGCCAAGCAATTGAAACTTCCAACTAAGAAACTCATAATGGACTGTCCAACAAGATGGAATTCCACATATTTCATGCTATCTGCAGCTTTGGAGTTTAAGGATGTATTTCCTAGATTTGCTCAAATGGATACGAATTATACTCATCTTCCTAGTGAGGATGATTGGCAAAAAGTTAAAAAAGTTTGCATATTCCTTGAAGAGTTCAATGTAGTCACAAATCTCATTTCAGGTATTTATGTTCAATTGTTTTCAAATTGGTCATTGAATATAATATAATGACATTGAGTGCTTATAATGATTTTATATTTCAGGTAGTGAATATCCAACTAGCAATTTATTTTTTCCAGAGCTTTACAAAGTCAAGCAATTGTTGGACAAAAAAGCTACAGATAGTGATGCATTTATGAAAGACATGGCAGAAATGATGAAGTTCAAGTTTGATAAGTATTGGGGTGACTGCAACCTCGTGATATCTATAGCAGCTGTGCTTGACCCAAGATACAAGATGAAGATTATTAACTGGTGCTTTCCTAAACTCTATTCTCCTGCTGATTCTGTTGAGAATGTTGCAACTGTTACAACTACTTTGAAAATGTTATATGATGAGTATGTTGCGAATTATAAAAGTAGTTGTCATACTAATTCATCCAACACATCTAATACTACTCATGCATCTAATGTTAATCCTGATGGTTGTGTAAAACGTAAAGTGACTGGAACCGAAGAGTTATTGGCCATTATAAGACAACATGAACCGAACATTGAATCTCAAAAATCTGAGCTTGAAATTTATTTGGAAGAAGGTATTTATATTCCTAAAGGAGTAGAGTTTGATGTGTTGCAATGGTGGAATTCAAATTCTTTAAAGTTTCAAATTCTTTCAAAGATGGCACGCGATATTCTTTCGATTCCGATCACAACTGTTGCTTCAGAATCAGCTTTTAGTGCTGGAAGTAGGGTAATAGATCCATATCGCGCATCTTTATCAACCGAAACAGTCCAAGTTCTTATTTGTGGTGCTGACTGGTTACGAGCTTCATATGGAATAAAGCGTAAAAAGAAGGTAAGTTTACATTGAAATAAATAAATTAATTGGATGATTTTTTTTATATTTTTGTTGAATAATTGTTTCATCTGTTATAATATTTATAGGACATAAATGAAGTTGGCAAAGAGATGATACTACATTGAGTATAAGTTTTTCAAACAAACTTGAAAGAGCGTTATATTTGTTTGTAATTTTTAACATTTGTATCATTTTGTGAATAATTATTTTATTTGCTTTATTTGTATATTTGTTATGTTGTTATTTTATTGAATTATTATGTTTTTATTTAATATTGGACTTTAAATGTTATATAGATTAAAAAAAGGATTTAAAATGAAATTTCTGTTTTTTTACTAAGTATTAATGAGCTCGAACGCTCGAGCTCGAGCTTAAATTTGAGCTCCAGACAAGCTCGAACTTGAGCTTATTTGTGAGCTCGAGCTCGAATGCTACATGAAACGTTCAAACTCGCGAGCCTCAAACGAGCCAGTTTGTCGAGCCGAACTCAAGTTTTGAAATTACCAATTGAGCTCGAGCTCGAGAAAATTAAAACGAGTCAAGTTCGAGCAGCTTAATACTTGACTCGATTCATTTGCAACCCTATATATGTATATAGCTTGGCTCCCCGGTCTAATAAAGAAAAAGGAATCGCAATGCTTTCTATAAATGGAACTTGAATATTTTAGTTTCAAAATTATTACATGTCAATTGCTAACTCACATATTCTTTCTTACAAACTATTATTCTCAATTCTATTAAAAGAAATATATAATTAAAAAAAATTCTGATTCAGATTCCATCACATATTATATATATGGGAAATATGAGACATCTGCTTGGACATCCCCTATATGTAATGTAAGTTTACGTCAATATCTCTCTCCACTTCATATATTAGTACAATAGCTTTTTGAGAATGTGAGAATTGTTTGTCTACTACAAACATATATTATAATTAATAATAATAATATATTTGCAGCATTCGGAATGCTGTAACAATTCTCAAAAGCCATGAACTTTCGATTTCAGAATCATAGGGATGGATTTACAATAACACAAATAGAGGTTAATATTGCTTCAAAAATTAAAACAAATAGATTTTTGAAAAGTAGAAAGGATGTTATTTGTGAAATTCACCATACTGCTTCGAAGAGAAGAGAAGAGCATTACAACAGTAGTTCACACAACGCACTATACACAATTCACAATTCGGAAACAAAAATAAAAGCCATTCAAACATAAAGGGATATTGAGAAATTTATGAGCGCTTATTTAGAATTTACTCATCTCCTAAGAAGAAGATGGTAGGCTTCTTTGGTTCTGTGATCTCCACTGTCCCTTCCAACATCTTAGCAACCTTCCCCATGGACGGCCGCATTTCCGGCCTATCTTGCAGGCACCACATAGCAGTCTTCACCATCCGATCCACCATGTCAAAATGCAGCCTAGCATCATAACAATGCTTTATTTTACGGTCCAAAATGTCATCTACTTTCAATTCCTTAAATACTTTATCAAATGCCCACCTAGGAAAATACCAATCCTCACTATCCATCAAAGAGCCTTGCATTTCAAAATTCCTAGATCCAGTCACAATTTCTAACAGCACCATTCCAAAACTATACACATCTGCTTTAGGAGTAATCGGATCACTTTTGACCCATTCAGGTGCCATGTATCCGCGAGTACCCCGAATCCTAGACATACTAACCATATCCTCCTTTTTCCTCAACTTAGCTAACCCAAAATCTGAAATTTTTGGGCAAAAATCATCCCCCAAAAGAATATTTTCAGGTTTAATGTCGCAATGCAAAACCCACTCCAAGCACTCCTCATGTAAGTATGCAATTGCTCTTGCCACACCGAGAGCAATTCGGTACCGGATTCCCCAGTCGAGAATCGGTTTCCGGCCATCAATTGCCATCGGACCCATCTCAGTCTCGGACCCTGTAGAAGTTACTTGACCCGCCGGGAAAAGATACTTGTCGAGAGAACCATTAGGCACATACTCATAAACCAAAATCCTTTGCCCTTTCTCAGCACAAAAACCCCATAACCTGACCAAATTGAGATGATGCATTCTAGCAATAATTGTAACCTCTGCCCAAAACTCAGCATCACCACCAGTAACATTTTTCAAGCACTTGACTGCAACAACTCGCTTGTCGGTCAACTCACCCCTATAAACATCACCAAATCCACCTCTCCCAATAGCATTAGCGTTGGAGAAATCGTACGTAGCTGCTTTGAGCTCTGCATAAGTGAACCTCTTAGGCCCACCGGCAGGAAGGAATTCCAGGCCTAAAGTCCTAGCCATGTCTCTGTACTTGATATACTTCTTCAAAAATGCCCAAAAGAACAAAACCCCAGAAATCAACTCTGCTGCAAATAATGTGCAAATTATAGCAATATTCCTTGTTGTAGTATTTGAGTCTTCGGGTGGGAAAGGAAGTTTGATTGTCACAGGACATGAAGTTTCCAACACACTGGTCATGCCAGTAAAATTAGATTGATCTCTTTCAGAGCTATCCACTCGCAAGAACATGGCGGTTTCTGTGCCTGGAGACCAATACCCATAAAGCAATCGATCAAGTTGAAGAACACAATAGCCTTGCCCATCATATTTGAACATAAAACCCAGGCAATTAGGTTTTCTGGAGCAACTTGATTCACAAGAAGAAAAATTTTTAACATTTAAATTGCTCTGATCTGATCCGCCAGTGTAATTGACATAATCAAGACGAAGATATTTGGTGGGCTTTGTTATTGGATTCATATCAATTTTTCTTTCGCAAGCGTCTCTATTTGTAGAGCTTTGCCTAAATCCTGGTGGGCAAACACAAGAAGTGATATCTGACCCATCGTTCATGCATATCGCATTAGGCCCGCAAACTCCATGAGCTTTACAAAGTTCTTGAAACGATTGCCAAACAATGTTCCACTGACCCAAAATTGGATCATAACTGTACACCCTCAAAATGCCATCATTACCCAGATTTAGTCTGCGCAACCGGGTTTCTGTACTATTTGTAGAAAAATCAGCACAAATTATTGAATTTCCGTTTGCTTGACCAACGCTACCATCAGTTCTTAGTTGCAAAAGAGAGCTAGACGCTGTGTAATACGTTTCAGTATTATTGAAAACTAGAGCTATAGAATTCATAAATCTGAACTTATCATTGTTGGAGACAAGTTCAAGCCCCTTTATGTCTTGATTCGGCAAGAACGTATCAGTTGGGTAATTGAAACTCGACCAGTCGCCGCCTTGAACAAGCTTTCCTTCATCAGTTAAGGAAAGACTAGTGGAAGTCGTGTTTGACCCGCCAGGCCACAGATTTTTTGAGGAAGAATCGATGAGGCGGAGTTCGCCGGTGGAGTTGATGGTCAGCGAGGCGGTGGCGGCGAGTTGTATTACAGAACCATGGGTATTAGCTGACCAAACAACGGTACCCAACTTATTGTTATACCAAATTGAAAAGGTAAAAATATTTGAGGAATTGGGGAGAGGCAGGAAACCGGCGGCGAAGGTGGAATTGGGAGATAGAAGGATCTTATTCTGGTTTGGACGCCATGGGGAGTCAGAGGAGGAAAAGGAAGTTAGATTTTGTTGGGTAGATGGTGAAGGGGTCGAGAGAAGAAGAAGAGCGAATAATAGGAAGAAGAGAGACATGGTTCTCACGGGCTTCTGATTATAGTTTGAAATGTTTTGTAGCAGCCGGGTATGGGACTGCTTCTGAAATGGCTCTCCATTAATGGCGGCCTTCTGCGCTGACGCTTGACTAGTTGACTTTGCGATGGCTTTAGTGGGTCTTCTGGATGGCAAAATGGGTTAGTAAACTAAATAAAATATGAAGGGTTAATTTCATTTTTGCTGCTTGAACTTCAGATGCTTTTCTTTTGTGACCTAGTGGGTAAGTTATTTTCAGGTACTTTAATTTTGACTTAATCTACTTTCAGATCCTCCTTTGAAAAAACCAATTTTAATATCTTTCAATTTTGAATTCTCAATATCCTTCCATGCATCCACTTGTTTTTATTTTTTGGCACATTTTCCATTATTCAACCCAAATAGTCAATTTTTTGTTTTATAAGTTTTTAATATGAATAAAATACCATCCTCGGTCCACCTACCTCCGAACCATCACCAGACAAAAAAAAGAACCAAGAAGATGAGGGTTGTCCGGCCATGTACCACCCCTAAGAAATCAAAAGAAAAGTTTAGGATTTTGATAATCTATTTCAGATGCTACTAATCAAAAACAGTTTAGAAAAAATAAAGATTAAGCAACAAACTCCTTAATTAAGTGAAATAATTCATCAACCCAGTTAATCATCAAACACTTAAGTCCAAATTAAAATGAACGGATATATCACAATCAAGATGAAAAAGGAAATATACTTTAGATTCAAGGAATTTGACTTGGGTCACTGTCGTCAAAATTATTCATTGGTACATGCCTCTCAAATAAGAGCTCTTCACCTAGCGAACACCGTGACTTTAGAAACGCCATTGACGCCAGAGCATCTTACCGGAGCAATTAGATCCCCGGAAATAGGTGAAAATAGCGTCGAAAAACACAATGGCCCAACCGGATCCGAAACCCGACCCGTTTCCTTCTCCTATGGCCACAGGTCAACGGCAAAGTGGGTATCAAATAAAAGCTGACGGCGAGTCGTGGTTCGCCAGTAAGACAAGTGGAGGAGCGGCGACGAGGTGAGGCATTTTCTTCGGCCATTTGAGGAAAGAGAAACGAAAAAAAAATCAGAAAGAAAACTTCAAACCACCATGTAAAATCGAATGAAAATGAAAACGAAAATGATTGATTGTTGGTACAAATGGGAAATGGGGCAAATCGGAAGATGGGTGGAAGAGGTAGGTTCTGGACGGCTTGGTTGTTCACTAAGGCGGCTAGGGCTTTAAGAAGAATGAATAGTTCAGATTTTTATTGTTTTTTTTAATTTTTAGTTACTAATAATTGAAATAATGTTTAAAACTCAAAACATAAACTATCTTCCTATTTTTAATTTTTTTATTATTATTATTTTTCTATTTGTTATTATTATTATTTTTTTCTATTTGTTAATATTGTTATTATTATTATTATTTCATTAAAGTAAGTTGAAAATATATAAAATATATATATAAGAACAAAATAGGACATTATTTAATTTTTAAGGAGCTAAACTAAGTTTTTTAGTCTTTTTGACATTAGGTATTTGTAATATAAAAATAAAAGAACTTTAAAATTGATTTTCTAATTTGAGAGTAAATTATGTCAAAAGGACTTGAAAATAATTTATCCAAATAAGAAGGTTTAATTTTATTTTTACTATTTGAACTTTAGACGCCTTTCGTTGCTTTTGGTATCTTAATTTTTAAAATATGCAAAGAGGTGCCTAAACATTTTTGAAAGCCTAATGTGAATGACTTAGTCTCCTGAGTGATATTTGGAGTTCTCTTATATAGGAGACCGTGTCAATAGAATTCTAAAATTCTCGCATCCAATAAGATTTAGCACTCGGGGTTCAAGGATTCCGAAGTTATCAAGGTCCAAGGATTCTCACGGTCAAGGTCGGTCGTTTGGGGTCGATTGCTACTGAGATCAACCTACGCATAGTTCTTTGTGAGGTTCCAAAGTCGCAATCTGCATCCAAAATGACCTCCATATCGCCTTCATGACAGTAAGATGACATAGGGGTTTACAGATATAAGGCTGACCTTTGATCCGCATTCTTGGGCAGAACGTGTGACTCCCCCTGCGGGGTGGGCAATCTATAGTGTTAATCTCCAAAGGTGGCTTACAATTTTAAAGGAGATCAATTAAGTGCCTGAAACAAACGTGACCGATCACCGCCTGCGAGTACCTCTCTCCCATGGTACACATGGACTTCATTGTTAACTAGAATGGAAAAGAAAAAGAAATTGCAACTAGGGATGTGCATAGTACCTCATGGACCCAGCCACGGAACTAAGAACCGTATCTGAACCGGAACCGAAAATTGGACCCTTTTGGAAACTAGAAATAATATTTTTCAGTTCAGGGTCCTTTGTTGGAACCGAAACAGAACTTGTACCAGGACCAGAACCGAGAAAAAGAATCAGAACTGAAATAAATACATTAAACTTATACCTAAAAAAACATAGTTTTTAACTAAGTCTAAATATCATTACTTCAATGAATTTCCTATTAGAGAATCTCATTATCATTGTTTTTATTGTGAATATTAAAAACATTGAACATTTTTAGTTTCACTTACATTTCTTTTAGTTGCTATTTTTATTTATTAGAGTATCATGATATGCATAATGCAAAATAAATCTATCTTTCACTTTATTACTACAATAAAATTTTAAAGGTAAATACAAAAAAGATACCTCTATTAACAAATAATATTCAATCCTTTTTTTTATGATAGATTTAGTTAGATACTAACAACTATATCAACAAATAAATTGAACATCAAATATTATTCCATTTAACAATAAAATAGTGAAAACCACTTATAATTTAATAAAGCAGCGTATAAAAATTTTAATAAATCAACTACTTCCGAAAAATCTCCTTAACAAAAATTATTAGTTTTGTCAATAGCAATTACCGTTAATAATCAAACTGGAAAAACAATATGATATTATATAAATTATAAATTTTGAGATTTTTTCTGGAATCGTCCCGTTTTTAAGTTCAAATGATTCTGGAAATAGTTCTAAAATTTTGAGATCCTGAGATTTCAGTTTTTATTTCGGCTGCTTTGAGAAACTAGTATCAGAACCAGTCTCACACACCCCTAGTTGCAACAAAAGAGGTAAAGTGGAGTTCTTGAACTATAAATTGTCTTCTTCGATTAATTTCAGTGATGGGTACATTATGACTTTAAAACCCTATCTGGTATTGTGTGTGATCTCATGTAGAAGCTAGTGGTGGTTAACAATGGAGCTGAGAGTTTCGATTTTCAGAAGTGATGGAGAGGAAAGGTTGCAGGTAATGGTTCTTGTGATTCAATCATAAAGAGAAAAGGAGGTGGGCTAGAGGGCTACAATGACGATTACTACAGTGGAAGTAAACTTCTTCAAATAAGTTTATTTATTAAATGTATAGATTTTAAGATTAATGTAGCCGAAGTGAACTTTAATGTGTTTCTTAAAATTATAAGATGTTAATGATCATAAAATTATAATATTTTAAAATTAAATTGTAATTAGCTATGCTTAATTGGTTATGAATTATGTAATATTAAAATCATAAGATTTTAAAAATTAAATCTAGGTTTCAATAACGTAGGGTTCCTTATAGTAGAAGACATACATTTTTTATGTGTTATAATTTATAGATATGAATACATAGATTCGTATGAAAGGTATGAATTAATAAGTCATAGGAAAATTGTACATTTAAAACTAGTTCAATGAGAATCGGTAAGGGACAATTACAAAATTAGAGCATTTTTATGTTTTATGGACAAAAACTGGCCCTTAATGTATTTTGAATAAAACTAGTTCTCTTTATAATATTTTTAAACAAATATAGACTCCTAATATATTTTAATATTATATAATTATTTTTATTTTCCATCCTCCATGCTCAACTTTCCTTTTGTGGATTCTCCGATCAAAGTTGGTTTTCTGTTTCCTCCGCTGTTTCTTACCTCAACCACAATTTCTTCTTAAATTACCTATGATATTTCCCATCCCTACTCTAATTCTTCAATTCTTCTCCACAAAATGAACAGTTTCGCTCTTGCTGTTCCTCTTTGTAATCAATGGCGGGCATGAACTATTCTTCTCCTCCGTCTCTTGAGAACCATTTCAAGCAGTTCCGAAATCAACTAGATGAATCCGGAAGCTTACGCGAGAAGATTCGAACAGTTGTGGTAGAAATCGAGTCTGTTGAAGTTGGCATTTCTGTTCCTATTTTTCTGGTTGACTCAGTTTCTTTTTGTTATTCAAGTCCTAGTCTACAGCTGTTTAACGTTAGTGGCTGATTAAGTTGCAGTTTTTTCTGTTTCAATTTTATCCATATCTAATTAGTTGCACCTAATTAGAAGTTTGTTATTTTCAGATTGTATAAATTGTGTCAATTACTCAATAAAAGTGTGCGTTCTTTTTTTACTTTTGATTAAAAAAAAAAAAGAAGTTTCGATTCTTGTTCATATTCTGCATTTTTGACAGCAGAATTTTTATCAAACTTCATCATTTTTTTCTGCACTTTTGTTCCAACAGTGGTATCAGAGCCTGGTTGATCTTACAGGACAACAAAACCAATGGCATCCAGCAGCCTCTCTTTAAACCCTCCTATCATTTTCACAGGCGAAAACTACCATATTTGGTCTGTGAA
>CANUEY010155886.1:0-10761 GCA_948099555.1 Croton setiger | reverse complement strand
AAAGAAGCAAACAGAAAAGAAGACCAACCATACAATCAATTACGGCCAGGATTCAGTCTGGCTCCCAACAGATTCCATTCATATTCGATTTGAAATAGAAATAGAAGAGAGAACAAGGATTACCTCAAAATTGCTCAACTTGTATTGAAAATCCAAAATCTTCTTGTTGATTTGAGTTCTTCTTTACAATAGTTTTTGAAATTAAAATTAAAGAAATCCCTAATTCCTAATTTGGGGGCCCTGGTTTTAGAAATTCCCCCGTTTTTACAAATCCTTAATTTTCTCTCCCTAAACAGAAAATGCTTGAAACCCTAATGCTCAAATTTTTTATTACAGAAACGATAACTATTGTACTTACTCAATTTCTCCCCTGGACTCCTTAATTACAAAAAAATTGTTCCTCCCTTCACTCTGTATCAATTTCTGGAACCCCCATCTGGAACCCTAGAATCTAGGTTCCTTGATTACAGAAGAAATTAAAACCCTAAAATTAAGAGCTTACGTTTTTTCTCTCTGGAATCGATCCTCCCTTTTTTGAATGTACTCCCCCCTTTTGTTGGTTGCTGGCTTCCCTTTTTCCACACTCCTCCACTTTCTCTACCTTTTCTCCATTTGGCTTCGTGTTCCATTTCCTTTTCTTCTGTTTCTTCTCCATCTTCGCCACTCATGCTTCGTGTTCAGCCCACTTTCGATCTCAGTTTCCTTCTTCTTCGTTTCCACGTTTCAGTCGTGCCTACTGTCGTGCTTTCTATTTTTCTGGCTTTGATCCATTTTCTTTCTATTTCTTTTATTTTTTTTTTGTTTTCTGATTGAATGAAACGACGTCGTTTTATTAAAGGTCAAAACGACGTCGTTTAGATCCTTCTCCAGGCGCATTTCCCTTAAGTGAAACGGCGTCGTTTTGTTCCTCAATAAAACGGCGTCGTTTGGCTCCACAAGTAGGCAGCCCCTTCCAATTTTCAGCTAATTATGTTTTCCTCCCCAATTCTTTCCTTTCATCTGCAAACAGGTCCTTCCTGTTTCCAAATCTCCTTACATTCTTTTATTCTTCTTCAATTTAATCTATTCTTTTCTTTTCTTCAAATTTTCTTCTTCCTTCATTATTATAATTATCTTATATTTTTTCTAAAATATATATATTATTATTTTTTAAATATAAAACTAAGGCTTCAAATTATTATTTTTTTAAATCACATTTCGTTTTTTTTAAATAAAATCAAAACAAAATTAAAACTAGAATATACAAAATTAGAATTAAAATTTATTTTCTTTTCTTTTTTAAAATTTCTTTTAACATCAAAAATAAAAATAAAAATACATCAAATAAATATTTTTTTTTTGAAAGAAGATGAATTTTAAATTAAATTGAAACATTAAAATACTTTGGGAGAGGGAGAAAAACGAGTTGTTTTGAAATTTTACGGATCTCGAGACAGAACATAAATCAACTTTGGCTATTTTTCGGGGGCAAAAAATCAAGCGTCAACACCAAGTCAAGCGTTTCATAAATGGTGAATGATTCTATGAATCTTATAATTTAGTTTACCCACTCACTCATTCGTTTCTCATATCAATTCCTGTGAGTGGTTACTACTTACCAACTTAACCATCATTAACATATTAATCTTCAACCATCACGCAATTAATCACATAAATTTTTCTCAACTTGCATGACTCTTCGGGTTGCTGCGTCAATCATTTTATTATAGTATCTTATGATATTGCAATGAATTTAAATGATGTTTATGACTTGGAATTATGCTGTTTTGCTTATTTATGATAAATTGGATTATATGCTTGGTTTACACTTGCTGAGTATGCAACTCATCAAAATCACAAATTGTGTTTCAGGTCTGCGGTCTGAGTGAAATCTGACACTTCACCAGCCTATGCACAGGTCGTTACAGTTGAAGATTAGGTCTCTCTCCCTCCTACCACGTCATATATATATGCTGCATATAGTTTTTGGTTTATATTATAATTTTGTTTAGCATGTTGATATTTTTGGCATGTAAATTTATAAATTGTATAATCCTTATGTCTTTTTGATAAATAGTTTTTGTAGAAACTATTAACATATATAAATTATGGTTTGTAAGTTATGGTTTGCAAACTGTTAAATTTTTCCTTGGTTTATTGATGATTGAATATGATTAAGTTTATTATTTGACATGATTAAAAGTAATTAATATGTTATAAAAAATAGGATGTTTTATGACGTATAGATATAGGTTAGGTCCGAAGATCATCCTATAACATAATATGACCCGTAGGTCCATCCGTCAAATCATATAGAAACCGTTGGTTTCTTTTGTGAAATTTGTAAACATTGGTTACGATGATCACAATGACCATATTTAAGTCTTACGGAAATGCATTTATATAACATATATCTCATATATTCATATTTCATATAATCCAACGATCAAGTTTCAGTATCGGTCCAAACAACATATATATCCATAAACAATTCATAATAAGTCAACTGGTCAGATTTCAGTACAGACTTAGAAATCAAAAACATAATTTCTCAATAATCAAACATTTCCAATTGACCAGGTTTCAGTACCGGTTCAAACAGTTAAATAATTCCATAATCAGAGCAAATAAGTTAATTATCGGGTTTCAGTACTAGTCCAACAATTCAAATATCATATAATAATAATTTCATATAATTCAAGTGATTGAGTTTTAGTACCGGTACAAACAGTTCAATGATATCATATTCGGTAATTCACAATATCATAATAAAAAACATAAGTAAGTGGGTTTACACTTACCTTACTGTTGCGAGCTAGGTTGGGTCTCAGATTGTTTACCTCTTGCTCTTCTAGAACTCGACGCCGCTATAATGCATAACATAGCAAAAATTTTCAATTAAACATTTAAACAATCCATATATGTTATGATGCATGATTAAATATTTAATTTCTTAAAATAATTGAATTTCAATATCAAATCATATTATTTTCCTTGAATTTTTAACCTAATTCATATAATTTCTATGTTAAAACTATTTAAAAATCACTTTAAAATAATTCTCAAACTCAATTTATCATATATTAATTATAAGTAATAATAATTATAATTATCAAAGTCAATTTAATTGTTAACTAGTCCAAATAATAAAAATAAATTCAATTTAAATTAAAAAGATTTAATAAAATAGTTTTCCTGAAGTTTTTGGGCCAAATTTGAGGTTAAAATTAAATTTTGAGGTCAAAATATGAATTCTGGATATTTAATTTGGGGTAAAAACATAAATAAACAGAAAATATAAGGGTCAAAAAATAAGGAAAATAATTGCAAAACAGCTAGAAGGGCTAAATTGAAATAAGGCAGAAACTTTAGGGGTCAAAATGTGATTTTACCAAAATTCAGGTACTAGAAGGAAGATTTTCACCAAAACGCAGGGCTTCTTGTCGTTTTGGGTCGTCTTCTTCCTTCAGATTTCCTTCTGTTTTCTGCGTTTTCCCAGCCTCTTCAACCAACTTCCAGCAGTTCGTCCGTGCACCTCCGACAGCTTTCCGGCCAACTAAGACTACCAATCTCTTCCCCTGCACCCCCTCTATCGATCCCTCAGGCCCAAATCACCCATGCATGCTAGATTCTTAGATTTTTCTCTCTCAAAACCCCTTTCCGAAACTGTTTTCTTACTGGGCAGAATTTCTTGGTTTTCTTCTGAACTTCCAGCAATTCGTCCGGCCACCTCCAGCTAACTCTTACCACCAATCTCTTCTCTTGTACCCCCTTAAGAGATCCCTTAGGCCCAAATCAAGCCATGTAAGCTAGTTTCTTTTATTTTTCTCTCTTAAAACCCTTTCTCGCTCACTGTTTTACCCAGTTTCAGATTTTGTACCTTTCTGTTTTCTTCTTCTCCTTCAATTTCCAGCCACTCTCTTCCCTTTCTATCACTTCTAACCTTCCCTAACACTCTTAATGATCACTCAGAAGCCATAAAATTATAGCTTACTTCCCTTTTTCTCTCTTTTCTTTCTCTTTCTTCCTCTTTTTTCTCTTTCTCTTCTGTTTTCTTCCCTTCTCTTTCATTCTCTTTCCTCTTCTTTTATTACAGACCACAAACTAACCCCTACACATCATGCTTCAAGTCCCAAAATAATTAATTTACACCTCATCCTAAACTTTTAATCAAAAACTAAAGATTATCTTATTTTGCTTAAGTTTTAAATTCTCTTATTTCTTCATTTTATCCATTTAATTTCTATACCAATCCTCCGTTCTAATTCATTTTTCTTTTTGATTTTATCTTTAAGATAATAATAATAACTTAAAATTTAAATTTTGTCAAAATTGGGTCTGAAAAATATTCGTGGCCTGTTCGGCGGCCGAAACCGACTTCGCAATCTCGACGAATTTTTGCAGAACCGAAACCGTAGGACGTCATAGTTTTAGGGTTCCAAAACTCTTAATATCATATAAATAACCAAACCATAAAATGCCAAATTCATTTGATTTACATTTTCCGTGTTTCCAACGTTTTATTCGTCGCGCGTGCCAAAACCCTATTCGGGCCTCGATTGCGTCTACTGACTGTAAACGAGCTTTAAAAATATATTGTTTTCATATTTTATTTCATTCCTTAACATTTTCAAATCATATATTTCATAATCAAATCAAATATTCAATTAAATATAATGCATATGAAATGAAAATGCGTGTTATGCATGAAATGACATTAGAAACGACGTTGGTTGGGTTTGGGGTGTCACAACTCTTCCATCCTTAAGAATTTTTGTCCCCAAAATTCAATACCTATAAACAAGTGAGGATACTTGTATCATAGGTGTTTCTGTATTTTACAAACAATCTTTTTCTTTCTTGAGCAATCTTCTATCAACTAACATATCTTATTCCAAATTCACCTTTATGATTTACAAAACTATACCTATTTTTCCATATATTCCCAAACTTATTCTATATACATCTCACATATTATGTAACATCCTCTACTTATACTCTTACGTCATAAAACATGCTATACATTTTGTTTTTACTTAGCATACGTCACATGTTACTATCTTTGTTTAATCTCTAAAACATATATCACATACATATCCAACATATAACAGCATTCAATAACTTTACTCTTTTACCATATCTCAGGTTAACTGGTCATTCTCTGTACTATGGGCATATATTAACATAGCATGCTTTACATATATCAAAACATTCATCATATGCCACCAAAGTATGTCTATACTATAACTCTCCACAAATATCTACTATATGAACAACATAGACATTTAAGCACTTTTATTCTCATTTTTACCTAAGTCCAATTCAAACATTAACATACATATAACCAAAGCATAAACCAATTATTAAACATAACATATTGCAAACCAATAACCTATTTATCCCAAAACTTTAATAACAGAACATGTGACTTATAAACATAATCAAAACATATAACACCGCTACATGTAATGCAATGATGTTCATCATGCATATGTCATGTCATACCTTATTTACTATAATATATATTCTTTTAATCATGAGCATTATTAATAGATTACAAACCATATGACAAACAACATCTATATGATAAGATGATTATAATAATGAAATGCGAGAGAGAGATTCTAAGCTTCAGCTAACCAACCCAGAGGTAGGATGACAGAACTGATGCTGTTAGTTGCTCCAAAAGAAACCTGGAATCATGTAAAGGAAATTGAATGAGTTGCGAACTCAGTAAGTGCAAACTATACAATATAAGCAAAGTGTAATATCTTAAATGCATAAGGTTAAACAAAACCTGTCATAGGCACTCATCTTTCAGAATTCCTCTTATCCAAATAACCACAGATACTATCATCTGTGTTACTTTACATATCCATATAAGTCCTTACACAATTATATACAAGTGTAAACATAGCATATAAAACAATATAATCAAAACATATCAATAAAACCATATTTATCATATAAATCATCTCTGTCATATAGTCATCTCTATCATACAATCATCTCTGTCATATGAACATCTCTATCATACAAACATCTCTGACATATAAACAACTCTGTCATATAAACATCTCTATTATATAAACGTCTCTATTATATAAACAACTCTGTCATATAAACATCTCTATTATATAAACATCTCTATTATATAAACAACTCTGTCATATAAACATCTTTATCATATAATCATCTCTGTCATATAACCATCTCTGTTATATAACTATCTCTGCTATATAAATAACACTGTCATATAAACAATTTTTTCATATAAACATTTTTATCATATAGTCATCTCTGTATGCATAAAATGTTATATGTCATGTTTTCTCTGTTATTTAGTTGTGATTATCGACCTAGTGTTGCCCCGGGAATTTCACCTATGTCAGTACACTAGTTGGATCCAACAAATGAGGAAGACCCGGAAATACCGTCGGTCAAACCTCTCTCTGTAACAATATGAGGAAGACTCGAAAATACCGTCGGTCAAACCTCTCTCTGTAACAATATGAGGAAGATCCGGAAATACCGTCGGTCAAACCTCTCTCTGTAACAATATAAGGAAGACCCAGAAATACCGTCGGTCAAACCTCTCTCTGTAAGATCCGAAGATCATCTCTGTAGATATAGGACCCGCAGGTCTTTCTATATCAAATAAGCCCGTATGCATCACTGTAAAAACCCGTAGGTTTTTCCTGGTGAAATTTGCACACACTGGCCTCGATAATCACAATGCTTCTAATTATGTCCTATGAAATGCATTTATGCAATATATAAATTTCATAGTAATATCTCTCGTATAAGCATATAGCCGGATTTTAGTACCGGTCAAAATATCATATATGTTTCTATTCAGATCAAATAACTCAACTGGTCGGATTTCAGTATCGACTCAGGAACCACAAACAAGTCAAGTCATATAACACATATCTCTGGTTGACCGGGCTTCATACCGGTCCAAACAATTTAATATAGCAATATAAGCAATATCACAAATCATATCTCTATGTAAGTGGTTTAACACTTACCTTACTGCTGTGAGCTCGGTTGGGTCTCGGTTAATTCACCCCGCCCTGTTCGAGAACTCGACGCTCCTATAATGCATAACATAGCAATGATGTTCAAATACCCAAATCAGAAATTCATATATGCTATGATGCATGATTTTCTTATTTAATCACTGTGTATCTCTATTTAAAATTAAATCCATATATTTCTAATTTAAAACTTATTTCATAACATAATAACATATTTATAAAATCTCAATTTTCCATATAATAATTATAATTAAGAGTAATTATAATTATTAAAACAAAAACCAGGTTTAAATAAACCAAACAAACAATTAAAACCAATTTCATACTTAAATTCTTTAACCAAACTGTCGACGGCCCGATTTTGAACCGCCGGCGGTCGGCCTTGAACAAAGGTTTT
Organism: Croton setiger; assembly: GCA_948099555.1. NCBI lineage: Eukaryota > Viridiplantae > Streptophyta > Magnoliopsida > Malpighiales > Euphorbiaceae > Croton > Croton setiger. Next base: position 3,345 of record CANUEY010155886.1, on the reverse strand, counting down.
GCAAGTTTATTTCGTTTTCGTTTTCTGAAAACAGGCGAAGGCAATTAAAGCCGTTTTGGTTGCAATGCCCAACTAGTCGGTCTTAAAAATCATTTTGAGTCGCCACCCATTTCGGGAACCGATTTTTAGAAAACCAAAAAGATTGACTTCGTTTTAATTTGGATAAGACAAAAAGTCCGAACCAAAGATTCAGGTAATCGGGTAGGGTACGTTAGCCGAAATTTTATTTCGACTAACGCCCGGATTAACCGGTCTCTGAAACCAAATTTGATTTTCCGAAAAATTAAAGTTAAGACTCATTTATTTTGAAAAGCCACTATTGATGTTCCTAATTCGGTGATTAAAGCGTTTGTACAAACACAAAACATAAAGCAATAAATTGCGGAAATTTAAATTGCAGAAAATAAACAGCCCTTAGTTCTAAATTATTCTTTCTCCGATTTCCGGAGAAAATAATTAAAAACGAGTCCTAAATTTACATTTTACCCGAATTATTCCCAAATTAAAACCCGACGCCCAAAATTAGCAATTAAAGACAGAATATGAAAAATTGTGAATTAGTCCTCGGACTTTGTAAAACTTGCAAACAGGTCCCCGAAGGGAAAATTGCCTTTCGGCGCATACGACATCACAAAACAACAAAAAAACATTTAAAACACACAAAACATGTCAATTAAACATTTATAAGAAAAATATGGAAAATTACATTTTGGCCCCCATATTTTGCAAAATTACAAAATGGCCTCAAAAGTTATTTTTATTGCAAATTAACCCCAAAAATAGTTTATAAACATGTAGACACATAAAATTAGCAGTTTGGTCCGAAAATGGAAAATTACAGTTTTGGTCCTCGAAATTTGGAAAATTACCATTTTACCCCAAATCATGCAATACTGCCCAAACAGTCCCCAAAACATTCAGAAATATCAAAACAGCACACAATTGGATGAAATATTTCCAAAAGGATCCTAATCATGCATAATTACAATCTTGGTACCTTAATTTCATCAAATTTACAAAACTGCCCCTCATGTTCTATTTCACTTTAGAACAGATCCTAAGCCCCAACATGCATTTCTGCCCACCCATACAGTCCGAAGACAGCAGCCTCAAACAAATGACACAAAAGCAAAGGCACTCAATGTTAACTTGACAAAGACAGCATTGAACTAATCAAACATGCCTAAACATGGATGCTACAACTCACACATGAAGTGATTCAATATAGTCCTGGACTTAAACTGAAATGCAATAGAGGCAGGTAAGGATGAAATACAACAAGGCCAGATACCTAACAACAGCAGGCTCAAACTACTTGATTTCAGTTCTGGAATCACAGCTAGTAATGCAACAAACAATGAACTTCAACTAACTTAAAACAGTGCAACAAACAATGAACTTCAACTAACTTAAAACAGAGAAGGAATGTTGAGTGGCTGCCTCAACTTAGAACCTTTTGCCAGGAATAACTCCCTTATGCACAATCTGACAGTGAATGGTTGGATTCAACAGAAGGGTTATACACATGGGTAATGTAGGCTAGCCACGTTCATAGATCAGCACTGGAATGCATGACCAGAACAGGAGCCAACAGTCTGTTTATTCCAGTCCAGACAACTAATAACACCAATGCATCAAAGTCATGACTCTCACACTTTAAATAACACAGCTGACCAAATATACCCAGCAACAACAATAACCACAATATTCAACAGCAAGAGCAGTCTCAATATAAACTTCCTCAACATAAAGCACAACATAAATAATAAACAAGCTGATTTATGGCAAGTTCAAACTGGCTAACTCTGGTTCCCACTAGCATTCAGACTCAGAATCAGTGTATTCAACAAGCAAACAGAATGCTAAAGATTCTAAACTGGTACTTCAGAAAGGAGGGAACAAAACAGAAAATCAACACAGCTCAAACAGGATCCAGCAGAACCTAAATCAATATTTCCATCAAACTGATTCCAGACCAGCAGTGAATAACAACAGAAGCATTCCCAACAGAAACAACATCCATATTCATACTATTCCAGGAACAATGTTAACATAAACTAAATATATCATAAAAGCAGCAACCTAGAATTGAGAGCATGCCAAAAACCAAATGAAACAGATTACAAACGACAAACAACATGATATCCACCTTTGACCAAATTCACCAAAGCAGTAAGGTATAGACAACAGAAAGAAATGTCCATACAGAAGCAACAGGAAATGGGAGACAGAAGCAAACAACACCAGAACTCAGTCTGGCTCCCAACTAAAATCAGACATTGTAAACAAAAACAGAAATGGAATATGAAAAACGAAACTGGAATAATAAACAGAATATACCTTTAACAAGCTTTCAAATCTTTTATTGATTTCCCAGAATCCTTTACAACGAACGAATGTTCTTCTATACAGCAACAATAACAAATCTCTACATCTAATTTTGATTTCCAGAAATACCCAATTTACAGAACCGAAAACCCCAAATTGATTTTCCCCAATTTGGAACCCTAGAATCTAATCACACCCCAATTACAGAAATTAAAGATGAAATCCACTCAATTTCCCAACTCAGAAAAACAAATCGAAACCCTAAAACTCAAGAACAAAGACAAGCTTACAATTTTTCTCCAGAGGATTTCTCTCTCCCTTTTTCGAATCGTCTCCTTCAAAAAAATCTCCCTCCCCTTTCTACTGGAAGCCTCTTCCCTTTTCAAGGGAAACTTCTGTGATCCTCCCGCGGCCACGTCCTTTCTTTGGAGTAGTCGTCGAAGCGTCCCTTCGATGCGTTCTTCAGTCTGCATCGAGCCTCCACTTTTCCTCTTTTCGTCGTCTGTCTACTTTCTGTCTCGATCAATCTCAGCTTCTCTCAGAAGCTTTCGAGTCTTCTGTTTCCTCACTGTTCCAACTGAATGTTGGATTTTCCTTCTCTGTTCAGTTTAGGTTCCGATCTTCTCTTCTGTTTTTGTTTTCGTTAGGGCTTCTCTCGTTCGTCCTCTTTCTTCAATCTGTTCCTTCTGATTTTCTTTATTTTTTTTTTGTTTATCACTTAAACCAAAACGACACCGTTTTGGCCTCTTCTTTCTGGCCCTTCTGTTTTCCTCCTCAGCAGTTTTCAAATTTCTATTTTGACCCACAATTCTTTAGGTCCATTTTCAATCGGGTCCCTCCTTCCTTTCTAATTTCCTTTCACTTTCAATTCTTTTTAATTTAATCATTTTCTCTATTTTTCTCAAATTTTCTCAATTAATCCCTTCTAATTAATTTTTCAAATTAATTAAAATTAAAAACATAATACATATTTCGATTAAAAATCGAAAACACAAATAAAATATAAACATTTGCCAT
>CANUEY010155768.1:0-15501 GCA_948099555.1 Croton setiger | reverse complement strand
CGCAAATTTACCGCTTTCGTTTGTTTGCGTTTTGAGCCGAACATTTAAAATCACCGTTAGGAACATCGCTTAGTGTTTTCAAAAATAATCCGACTTGACTTAAATTTTAAAATCAATTTTGGTTACCGAGGCCGGTTTTCGAACCGGGCGTTAGTCGAAATTTAATTTCGGCTAATGTACCCAACCCTCTTACCCATTTTTCTGGTTCAAATCAGTGTTTTATCCAAAATAAAAACGGAGTCATTTTAAAATAAAACCTTTTTAATTTTTCCCGAATTTTCGGGTGGCGACTCTTTTAAAATAAACTCTAAAAATTTTTTAAGACCGACTAGTTTCGGCATCGCAAACCTAAAAAAATGGTATTGTCACTTATTTTGGTAAGAATCCAAAACGAACGTCATCACCACCTTTTGAATTTCTGCTTCTTTCTTTGTAGACATTGTTGAAACTTCATTCTGCTCTAATACCTCCAGTAAGCTGGGGACAAGGGATTGATGAGTCCCAGCTTGAGAATAAATGCTTGAAAAAGCTTAGGAATCAGAGCTTTTGTGAATATATCAGTCAGTTGATACTCTGTTTTAATGGGAAGCAAGTGTATTAGGCCACGTTGAACTTGTTCTCGCACCACATGACAATTTGATTCAATGTGCTTAGTTCTCTCATGAAAAATAGGGTTGGCAGCAATGTGGAGGGCTGATTGGTTGTCACAGTATACTGTAATTGGTTGTGAAAGAGGAAGTGTAAAATCTTTTAACAAATATGACATCCACTATAATTCAGATGTGAGAGCTGCTAGAGCATGGTACTCAGCTTCAACAGATGATTTAGATATAGTGGTTTGCTTCTTCGAACGCCAACAGATTAATGAGTCTCCAAGATAGATAAAATAGCCAGTAATTGATTTTCTTGAATCAATGTAGCCTACCCAGTCACTGTCTAAGTATGCCTTGAGAATGGGTGAGGAAGTTGTCGGAAAGAACAAACCAAGAGCTGGAACACTTTTAATGTATCTAAGTAGTCTATGAACTGCTTGAAGATGAAGTGAAGTGGGGGAGGAAACAAATTGGCTGAGTTTGTTTACAGTGAATGCAATATCAGGTCGTGTATTTATGAGATACAAAAGTTTACCAATGAGCTGCCTGTAAGTAGAAATGTCTGTTAGAGAAACGCCTCCTTCTGAACTTAGTTTATTGTGATAGTCAATTGGAGTTGCACATAGCTTGGCACCTAAGAAACCTGTCTCCTTAAATATATCCAATGCATACTTTCTTTGACCAAGGTAGATCCCTTTGTTACTTCTTTCAATCTCCAAACTAAGGAAGTATTTAAGATCTCCGAAATCTTTGATCTTGAATTTGTCATGTAGTAGCTGCTTGATTCTGGTTATTTCTTGGATACTGTTTCCAGAGAGTATTATATCATTTACATAAACCAAGAGCACTGTGAAATAACTTCCTTATTTGTGAGTAAATAATGAATAGTCAGAATGTGACTGTGAATAACCATGAGAAGTTAAGAATTTTGTGAGCTTGAAGAACCACTGTCTGCTTGTCTGTTTCAGTCCATATAAACTCTTCTTTAGCTTGCATACCTTTCCTTTTGGAACATTTAAGCCAGGATGAGGAACCATGTAAACTTCTTCAATTAATTCTCTATGCAGAAATGCAATATTTACATCTAATTGCTGAAGATGCCAATTGTAACAAGAAGCAAGTGCTAGAAGCATCCTTATTGTTGTTACTTTGGCTACAGGAGAAAAGGTTTCTAAGTAATCAAGCATTTCAATCTGTGTGTAATCCTTGGCTACTAGTCTAGCCTTGTATCTCTCAACAGTGCCATCTGCTTTAAGTTTAACTTTATAAACCCATTTGCAGCCAACAACAGATTTTGATGTTGGTAAGTCAACTAACTCCCATGTGTGATTAGCTTCTAGAGCCTGTATTTCTTGTGTCGTTGCTTGTTTCCATTCATCAAACTGGTTTGCTTCTTTGAAACTCTTTGGTTCCTGTAGCTTGTTTAATTGGCAAATGTAATGGTGATAAGAAGGAGAAAATGATTTTTGGGAGAGAAAAACTGAGAGAGGATGTTTAGTTGAAGGTTGCTTTTCAGCATTTGTTGATGTAGCATAGAACACATAATCATTTAAGTATAAGGGTGGATGCCTTGATCTTTTCTGTCTTTCTGGGACTGGTTGGGTTGTTTATGTTACTTGGTCATTCTGTGAAGGTTGGGAAATTGGAATATCAGGTGTTGGATCATCAAAGTATGTAGAGTTGTTAGCATTACAAGGCAGAAAATCATTTTATGAGTCAGTTGTTTGATGAAGAAAAGGAAAATATGCTTCATAGAAAACAACATTTCTGGAAACTAAGACTTCCCTTGAATGTATGTCCATGACAATGTATCCTTTAGTTCCAGGTTTAAAGCCAAAGAAAATGCATTTCCTAGCCCTTGGACTGAGCTTGTTTCTGTGTGTTTACAATGTTGATGCATAACACAGGCATCCAAAAACTTTGATGTTGTTGAAGTCTGGTTGAGTGTTGTACAACATCTGGAAGGGAGTTTTGTTGTGAATTACTGGTGATGGGAGTCTATTGATGATGAAAGCAGCATGTCTGACTGCAAAATGCCAGAAGTCCTTTGGTAAGCCAGATTGATAAAGAAGTGCCCTTGCAACATTGAGCAAATGTTGATGCTTCCTTTCAATAATAGAATTCTGCTTAGGTGTCTTTGGACATGAAGTCTAGTGTTGAATCCCTTGGCTTGCATAAAATGCAGTCAACTTGAATTCCTAGCCATTGTCAGATCTTATGCATTGTACATCTGCTTGGAATTGAGTTTGAACAAGTTTGACAAAGGACTGGATCAACACAGAAACTTCTGATTTTTCTTTCACAGTGAAAATCCAAACAAATCTGAAAAAATCATCAACAATAGTTAAGAAATATTTATGTCCATCAATGGAAGTTTGAGCAATTGGTCCCCACAAATTCATATGAACTAATTCAAATGCTTTGGTTGAACATGACTGACTAACAGGAAATACATTTTTCTTTTGTTTTGAGAAGTGGCATACATCACATGGCTTTGGTACCTTATTACATGTAACATCAGTGATTCTTTTATTTAACTCATGTAATCTTCTGTAAGATACATGGCCTAGTCTATAATGCCATAAATCTGCATCATCAATTCTTTTATCATAGGAATCTGTATGGGTGACTGTTGAAGCTGCTTGAACAGTGCTGAGAAAATTATGCTGCTGATGTTGAAGCACATATAGACCTCCAATGGTTTTAGCTAAACCAATCATCTTCAAAGACTTCTTCTTCTGGATTAAGCATATATCATCCATCAAAAGTAATGTACAGCTCAATCGATTGACCAACTTCACTACTGATATGAGATTAAATGAGAATTCAGGTATATATAGCACATCAGTCAAGTACAATTCCTTAGAAAATATGATGCTCCCTGAAAACTTTGCTTCTATTGTATGACCATTAGTTAGTTTAACTGCAATTGGATTTATTCTTCTACATGTGGTAAATAGGTTCAATCTGGAAGCTACATGGTCAGTGGCTACTGAATCTAGAATCTAGAAGTTTGATTAAGATGTACCTGCTTCATTTGCTGTGGTTGCATCACTTTGAGCAGCATCAATGTGTGTGGCCAGTATGTTGTTAACCATGTGAGGGTTAATAAAGATTGACTTTACTTGTTCAGGTAACATGTTTGATTCTGCAAGATGAAGTAACTTTTGGAATTGCTCCTGTGTAAATTGCATACTGGTTCCTGCAGAAGAAGAAGTATTAAACTGCATATTTGTCAAATTATCTCCTGCTTCACCTTTATTACTACTCAACAATTCTCCATTTATTCCAGGAAATGAAGAATTATTTGTAACTTCCCCGTATACTTCTGTTATGGACAAGGGAATTTGATAACATTGTTGTAGAGTTGTTGGCATGAGCTCTTCATCAAAATTTGCTTATGGTACATTTGACATCATGTTGACAGCATGTGTTGGTGTGTTGAAGCCAGGGGGAGCTTGTGTGCCATTTGGATTCCTTGGCTTGAAGCCAACAGGACAGCCAAATCTCTTGTAACACGTCTGACTTGTGTATTATCACCATTGCAGTATGTGCAATGTTTGATGCTAGCTCCAGGACAGTAATTGCCTCTGAATCTGCTTTATGGATAAAACTGCCTTGGTCTGAAACCTCTTGCCAACAATATTTTTGCTTCTTAGTTTGAGGAATAAGATTGCTCTCTCTCCTACTGTACTACCAAAGAGAAAACTCTATTGATGTTAGGCAATGGATCACACAACATTATTTGAGACTTTACAACACTATACTTCTCATTCAGACCTCTCAAGAACTTATAAACTTGTTCATTCTCAACATATTCTCTCAATCTATTCACTACACCACACCTACACTGTGGTCTGCAAACATAGTTAGAAAGAGGCTTGAAAACCGTCATTTCATCCCATAATATTTTCATATGAGTGAAGTACTTATTAACAGACTGATCTCCTTGCCTGTAGTTTGCTATTTCTTCCAACAAATCAGAAATTCTCGACTGGTTGGTTGGGAGAACCTGTTCTTCAAATCTCTCTAAGCATCACATGCTGTATCCAACCATAGAATACTATTTGCAATAAAAGATTCTACTGAATTTCGTATCCAGGTTAATACAATCATGTTGCACCTCTTCCACGTACTATACAAAGGATCTTCTTCTGGTGGAGCTGGAATGGTGCCATCAATAAAACCTACTTTATTTTTGGTACCAAAAGCCATTAACATGGATCTAGACCATATAGTATAATTGTTTGTACCGGTGAGCATAATATTCACTCTCACATTAGAACTCTGCTCACTTGGATGCAAGTATAAAGGATTGGATGGATCATTTAGATGTGAGTTAGGTGTAAAATTTGCCATTTCAGAAATTTTTAAGAGAACTGAATCAAATCGACAATGAATAGGAAAGAAGAGAGAAAGAAGAAAAATGAAAGTTGTAGAGAGAGAAAAAAAAACAAGATAGTACTTGAATATTAATGAAGAAAAGAAAAATCACAGAGTTGCCATCAATGGATCAAATAAAGAACTTGTTCTGATACCATATTAAAGTTGAAAATTGAAATGAAATTGCAAAAATGTTGAAGGAAACAACTAAACGTATTAACAAAATACTCAACAATTACAGAAAGCTCACACAATGAAAATGAGCTCGAAAAACAGAGTAATGGAAAATTACAAAATCTTCATTTTTATCATCTACTTATACTTGATACGGACTTCAAATCACAATTACAACTTATTTAATCAAAGTTTGTTGAGCACGTGAAATTGTGACGAAAATTTCTTCTCTTGTAACTAACTGTAACAAACTCTTTATTCAGCTTAAATTGCGTGGGACAAAATAAGAAGAAAGGAAGACAAGCACGTGCTTAAACATGTCTTAATTGAACATCGTCGTATTGTCATAAAAACGTCGCCGCTTTGTTCAATCTGTGAACCAATCTACTTCTTCTTTCTTTTAATTAAAACGACACCGTTTCTTTATTAAATGAAACGGTACGTTTTAATTTCTTTCTTCCTGTCTTCGAGTTTCCTTCGACCTTGCTTCTTTTCTCGCTTGCCGCCTTTCGAATTTCTGCTTCTTTCTTTGCAGACATTGTTGAAACTTCATTCTGCTCTAGTAGCAACAGCAATGCTTCCATTCATTAACAGCCTCAACAACGAGTTTGGCATCACTCTCAACGACACAATGTTCCCAGTACTCATTATTAAGCAATTCCAGTGCTAAAAGTACTGTTGCACTTTCGACGACAGTTGGATCATCATAATAACCATATTTCCTAACCAACCAGCCTAAAATCCTTCCTGCCTTGCTACTGCTGCAACCACACCCCCTTTACCCTTACCAGCAAAAGCTGCATCATCATTAATTTTCACCACTTCTACAGGAGGTGCAGTCCATTCATATGTTAAAATTATTTAATTCTCAAGTAAATCAACCCCAAAGGATTTAGCCAGAATTAAAAAAAAAAAAAAAATGGCGGCAATCTAAAGTGTAACCCGCAGGAAAAAAAATAGCCGTTGTAGCAAGACAAATAAAGACGCTCTGCTCTCTCATGCTTCTCTCTATTTTCAGTCTTATTCTCCTCTGCTTTTTTGCTTTGGGTATTTCGAAATTTTCTCTCTTCTCTGCCTTTCGTGATTTCGAGATTCACTCCGCTTTGAATACCCAGTTGAAAAATGTCGGTCATTGAAGATTTCGAAGGCTTAAATCTGTTAGCCGATACTGCTATTAGGGTTTCTACTAATCAAAGTTTATTGTATCAACAATGCTCTGTTAATTTCTGTGATCCTGCAACCAAAATTCATGATTGGTTTCTCAAAAACGTGCCCAGAAAGAAACGATCCATCAGACGCAGCCGCAACAAACGAAGGATTCAAAGATTTGAATGTCGAAAACTTTCTGGAAAACGAAACCAATTTAATTGCGAGATTGAAAAGCCCTCTGTTTCGAAGAAGCCGAAACTGCAATTGTGTCTCGACAATTTTAAGGCCGGTGATTATGGTAAATATAAGACGCCTACTTGTTCTTTGATTCCTAAATCTGCTCTCTGTTCCAAGGTTATTAGAGACGTTTCATGTAATTAAGTTTAGGGTTTAATGGTTTTTTGGCTACCAATTTTAATTTTTTAGAGTACATAATAGTAGACATCTTTTGATTCAACGGTACTTTTTAACGCTTTCATGTTAACATTCGAAATCCAATATTAACAATTTGTTAATTAGGTTTTAAAATGTGAAAATTAGGAAACATTGATGAATTTTTGAGCTGTAAAGAAGGAATTTTTCCCATTTCCTTTAGTGGATTGCAAAATTTTGGTGCTTGAATTGTGTTTATATCTCCATGCAACATTGAATATTTTTCTTCTCATTTGGTTTTAATCTTTTGTTATAGAAAATGTTTAATAAATCATGCTTATTAGGAAAAAATAAAACAGATTTTGTGTAGTAAATGAGAGTTACAACACCCATTTGATCACGACTTGAATCTTTCGCATTGATGTTTAGTATTTAAAATGACGAAATAAAACAAAATTTGTGTTATATCACAAGACCCATTTGATTGATTTGATTAAAAGCCTACGTTATTTACATCAACTGGACCAAAATGGAAGAACAATTCTGAAAGTAACAGACATGGGTTCTAAAATTTGATGTTTAATCATTGTTCTTTTATGTACATTGTTCATTTTGATTAATGAATCATTAAAGTATCAGGTTTGCTGATGTTTGAGCTCTACTGTATGCTACGGGCAAAGTAAGAAGCTTTTTAGTTTTTGCAACATAAGCTCTCTTTGTCAAATTGTCATAATCATTATCTTCAATTGCATCTAAGATTTTTCTGTATAGGATCAAACATGACCAAACCTGCAAATTACATATCAATTCAAGTTAAAACATATTTAGGTATTGTTTGTTAAGTCATAATGCAATGTAATCGTGATTATACCGGCCATCGACTAGCCTTGTCTAATTGTGTGGCACCTTCCTCTGCTAGAGTGAAGTAATATCTAGCTCTTGAAATCTGCTGCTTCATAAACTCTCTCCATCCATCACTGACCTTCCTTGCTAATACATCCTTGTCACTTAGCCCAAATTGTGCTAATTCGTCTTGTGGAAGATAAACTCTTCCTCTACTTGCACTATACATGCATAACAAAATACCATTTATATTAGTGAGTTAAGGCTTCTATGTATAGATATACTATTATTTTATAGAAAGGAAAGGAAATTGAACTTACTCTTCTCCTACATCTCTGAGAATGTTAGTGAGCTGATTTCCAATACCCAAAAAGAGTGCAGAATTGTAGATAGATTGAGGAGAAATACAAGAATCAGATGCTATTCCCATTACAGGAACACTCATTAAACCAACAGTTCCGGCCACATAGTAACAATATCTATATAGCTCTTCAAAATTCTCGTACCGACTTTTTCTGGTATCCATTCTCATACCTTCTATCATGTCTCTGAAAGGCTGATTCCAAAAAATAATAAAACCATTTGAATCTTGTAATTAAAATATCACGGATGCAAACTAACTGAATGTATTTTACCTTAATGTCTAATGGGAAATTGAAAACAGTATCGGTAAGAGCAGCATCAAGCATGTCAAATGGGCGACCATTAAAGATGTCTTCTAGCCTTTGTTCCCATCTATCAAGAACTGTAGTGCTCATATTTACCGCTGCATTTGGTCCATCTACTAATTCATCTGTTCTTCTACACCATACTGTCAAAAATTTAAATTTTCTTTAAATTGTGAATATACTTGAATTAATTATACTTTTAAGAAATTATCATAATACATACCATAAATTGCCCATATAGCCTTTTGTCTCTCTTCTGTCATTAGCAAAGTTCCTGCATCAACCCAACAAATAGTTTAAAAAGAAATTCCCCACTTATTTATTTATTTAACAACAAATTAAGTTTTTTAATGAAATTATTAAGATTCGAACCTCTAATCTCAGACCAGAGATGTGTATCGCTCTAACCATTTAAGTTAGAAAGCAATTGCTATTTATTGAAAAACAGTAATTAAGAAAATAAATGCAAAAGGCAAACCTAGATAGAAAGTCTTGGCATATTCAGCACAAATGTTCTTGCATCTTTCATAGGCTTCTTGAAGAAACAAAGGATGAAACTGAGGTTTTCTGCAAGCATTTTCCTCAGCTAAATACATATTTTGAGACTGTCTTTCGATAATTTCGCGTACATGAAGATCAGTATGATGAGGAATGGCTTCTGTTAATAATTGAGAAGGAGATACAGTTTTAATGGAGGTCGATGATAATTTATTAGGAGGAGATAAGATCACTTGATTAGCTCTTGCTCTTGTAATTATCAACTTATTGTTACCATTTTTGGGTTTAATGAAGCAATAAGCCTTTGTTGAAATTGAAAACGCTTGGCTCATTTGGCTAAATTTTATGTACTTCAAGCAACTTGTGTTTCTTCCTTTGAAGAATGGAAAGCTTATTATATAGGAAGGAATAGGTTAGGAAAAGAGCTTATAAGACTTTTTTTAGAGTCTTCTTGAAAATTTCAATTTACTTGCCGGGCTTCTATAGTACCCATCGATGGAATCTTTAAAACATGGAGAAGTTATTATCCCTGTTCTCTCTCTTTGTTTTCTTGTATTGTTGTACAAAAGGATAAGAAGTACACCTATGAAATTATTTGAAAAATTAACTTAATTGTAATAATCAAGTTTCAGAATAATCCATATTTACTAAAAAAAAAAAAAAAAAGCTAAAAACCAATCAATTGATCAAACAATTTTTTTATCTTTTTCAAGAGATATGTGTTATTTTAGTCAAAATCATATTATATTTATAATTAGAGCAAATAAATGATTGCAATAAAATATTACTTGCTAATTTTCATAATCATTATTTAACAGAATGACAAAATAAAATAATCTTTTAAAACATGGGAACAAAACAAAATATTCTATAAAATACTAATACAAATTAGTTTAATTTCTAAAATAATAGAATAAAGTAGTATTTTTTTCCCCTATATTATTACAAACAACAATGCAGCGGGTGATTATAAAAAAAAAAAAAATCATAAATTTCTTGATTTTGAGATAAGAAATATTTTGATTGAATATAAACACATTCTATATCATAATAATTAGCTAAATTTGATTTTGCTAATCCAGATTTTAGTACTTTGACTTAAATTATCATTAAAATTACCTAATTAACGACCAACACAACAATGAAAAAGCATAAGTTGAGTTTAGCTTAATTTTAATTGGCCGGATTAAAAGTATTGTATATTGCAAAAAAGTTATAGAAATTTCCGAACCCTAAAAATTGTAACAACAAGAAGTTTTGTAATGTTACATTTTAATAAATTTTTGTACTTCTAATTGTTTTTTCTTATTAGAGAGAAACATATGATATATTCCGATATTTTGTTAGTGGAGAAAATTGAGGTCTTTACAAAGATGCTGAAGTTGTCTTATAGTGACACGTATGCATGCAAAGCCTTGTTGGAAAATATGTCTTCATATGCAAAATGGCATAAGAATCTAAAATCATTAGATACCTCATTAAATCAGTTGATTCAATTTTTATAGTTTTGTCTTGAAATGAATTACTAATTTTTCAAAAAATAAAAAATAAAAAATAAATTGTGTCGATCACCCAGTGGCAAACTTAATTCAATATGTTTGGGTGCATATGGGATTTCAAAACTAATTAAATCCGAAATGTCATTATCAATTTTAATGCATTAAATTAGTTACTTAATCAGGGTGTTTTATTAGCGAAATTCAATTTTTCTAAATTAAATTTTAAGCTTAGTCCCTTTATATTTTGGAGAAATTTTAAGTTTTATTAATTGAAGAATATCCAAAACAATAAGTTATATTTACAAATTAAAATTTATTTTGAGGGGTTATTTCAATTTATTAATTGTTTTGAAATTGGAGTTGAAATGTTTGTACAAAGTTAAAAGAAATTAAAAATTAAGTGGGTGTAGAGAAGCTAAGAATTAATTAAGGAGTCCGAATGAGGAATAAAAAATATTTGCTAAAAAACAAATATATAATGTTGAGGTCATTTTCTAGAAGTTGATGATGTATAAGATGATTTTATTCAAAACTCAAAAAGGTAAATTTTGGACAACATGTAATTTAAAAAATTATATCCAAATTTTCTATCATGCCTATGGTTAAAAAGTCCTCAAACAGCCTTCATTATATTATTTTTAGAAGAAAGGCATTTAATAATCACAGCAATTGTTCTTCACACAAATAGCAAGGCATGATGAGCATTGTAAGCTAAAACAATCAGAAATTTTAATTTTAATTTACTTGTTTTTCATTTTTATCTTTTTTCTTTAATTATATTATATGAATTAGTATTGTTCATGCATGATTAATTAGGGAATTAAAACTCTTATTACAACTATGTTCCCTTAAGAAAAACCCTGGTAATTACTAGGACTAATGCTAATTGTTGAATTAAGAAAACAACTTTAAACAAAAATAAATAAAAATCAGCGTGTTGCCTGTATAATGGTGGAGAGTTATTTAGAAATCAATTCATTTCATTTTTAATTCTAAATTGAATAGCGTACTAATATAATTTATAATTTTCAATGAACCTTTTTTTTTTTTGGTGGAATGCTAATTGATTTCATCGAAAGATGAGTTTGTGCTCAACCTTCCAATTATTTGACTTTGTAACCGCTATCTATTGTTAATTTTAGTCCTTAGTTCTTTTATTAAATTTTTTAACATATACTCCTTTTGTTAATTTTTCCTTTATCTTCCCTAGATTAATACACAATTTTACCTCACTATATTATATTGCTAAACTTAGATTCAACTAAGGGAAGTAAAAAAGAATGAAATATATTTAGATTATGGTTCACTTATTTATTTATTTATTTTTAAAAATAGGGACACAGACAAAAAATTTTATAAAAAAAAAAAAAAACCAAACCATCTCATTAAATTATACAGTAGTTAATAATAATTTTTCAAAAATTATACAATAACACAATAGTTGTATAATACAACCATGATAGCAAAAATTGTACAATAAACCTAAAATTTTATTTAGCTTGTATAAAAATTGTACAACAATTTTACAAAAATATACAATACTTATACCTAACTTTTTTTTTTTTAATTATAACCATTTTGGTTAATTAAATTAACCAAGTATCTATTTTTATAAAAACTAATTTTTATTTTCGTGCATTCTACTAATTTAAACGTTTCGTACTTATTATATAGTTTTAAATTTTTTATGTAAATATATTTATAATTATAGAAAATTTAATTATTTATAAAAATAAAAAACATAAATTAAACTTTATATCAATTCAATTATTTTATTATTTTTATTTTAAATTTTAAACTCCATCATACTCAATCATTATTAAAAAAAAAATTATACTTTTTTATTTCAAAAAAATTGAGACATTTAAACTTTCAATTCTATACTTATGCAAGATATAATGAAAAGTGATTTGAAAGGTTAAAAAAAACTCTGATACGTTTGTAAAATTAAAACATCCATATTAGAACTTTCATTTTTAATATCAATCATAAGATTTAAAAATAATTTTATAAAATTAATATTATTTTGTCAAAATTTACTAAACTTGTCATTTTAATATTCTTTTTCATCTCAATTAATTATAAATATAAGAAATAACGTATTTTTATCTTTTATAATATAATAATATTAGAATCATACCTTTTGAAAATATCCAATATATAAGATAGTTAAACAAATAGTTGAATTATTGGGAACAAAAATATCTTAGAATAGTTGGTATTTTCTAAAATTATTATAATAGTCCAAAGTAAATTTTCTCTTAATTTCAAATAATATTTTTCAACTTTTACCGTAAAGAATTTGTAAAACCGTTTTAAATCTCTTATTTTTTAAGTTACAACCTATTATATTTTCAAAAAAGAAAACAAATTATTAATGTTGATATTTTCAGAGCAAGCATGACTAATCCCAAAATAAATATTTACTAATGATAAAATTATATTTTGTTTATTAGTGATAAAACACAGAATCAACAAAACAGGAAAAGAAGATCAAGAATAATCAAATCAAATCAATTGTTATTACATTATCAAATTCTTTATTACAAATCAGAATTGTAATAAAAATACAATCAAAATAATAAAAGCAGATCATCCACATTAATTGTGAATGATCTGCTTCTAATGTATAAATACAGAAGCTGTACACAGATTGAAGTATGAATGAAAAAACAATTTCTTCAATAAACCAAGTTGTTTAACATGGTATCAGAGCCTTGGTTGATTCACAAATTCCTGTGATCAATTCTTGGCTTCATCATTTACCAAAGAGAATGAGTGATCAGGATGAGTCCTGTTCAACAGGAGCAACTGAAACATCCAGAATGGATGCATCTGCTACTCAACTGCTGCAGATCATCCAGAACCTCACTACTAAACCAAGCTCAATAGAATCCAGCAGCTCCCCTTTAAACCTCACAGTAAAACTAAACGAATTCAACTATACTCTCTGGGCACGCCTCATGGAGATAGCCATCAGTGGTAGAGGAAAACTTCACCATATACTGGGAACTTCACCTCTGCCCTCAGAACCAACCTACATCAAATGGAAACAGTCAGACTCGATTGTTTTCTCATGGATAATAGAAAATATAGAAGCAGAGTTAGCTGTACAGTATATTCAACATTCAACGTCCAGAGAGTTATGGGACAGTCTGGCCATAACTTTTCAAACCGGCAGCGACTCCCTTTAAATCTTCGACCTAATGGTTAAAGCAAATAATTTGAAACAGGGAGAAACAACAATTGAAAAATACTTTGGCACTCTACAGGCAATCTGGAAGGAAATAGATCGTCGGATGCCAAATCCAATGAAGTATGAAGAGGATATCAATACTTACAGTAAGATCCAACAAGAAACCAAATTATTTCAGTTCTTGGCGGGAATTCATGACCAGTATGAAACTGAGCGCCAAGACATCTTGAAGATGGAACCCCTTCCTTCAGTCGAGCGCGCTTATGTCATCATTAGGAGAGAGGCAGCCAGAAGAGGCATTCTGGGTTCAGAAAGCTCAAACCCAGAAGGGTCATAATTTGGCCATGGATTTGTGGCCAAAACCCGGTCAGATCCTGCCAAATCAATGGCCAAATCATCACTCTGGGGCAACGAAGTGGACAAATCGAAGCTCAAGTGCAGTCATTGTGGAGGAACACAACACACAAAGGAAGGATGCTTTAAGATCATTGGTTATCCAGACTGGTGGTCTGATGGAAAACGGCGAGGATCGAAGGGAGCAGCGGCAGTAACAGCGGGCAACGCTTGTGCTACCATCACTGAAACCAGGCACGCTGAATCTAGAGAGGAATGTTCTGGAACTGGAGAGAAGAGAAAACAAAGCGGCCACAGAAGGTAACAAAAGGACAGGGGCGGAAATTACTAGACCACACACGGCCAAGACAAAAAAGGGGACGCCAGCAGGAAAAAGAGTAGGGTTTGAGGGTAAATTACCTTTAGGCCCTCTTTGTTTGGACCGTGGTTCAGATGGATCCAGAAGGGAGAAAAATTTCAACAAGGCCCCTGGAGTTTCAATTTCTAATAAAACAGGGCTTGACAAATTCACCATAGCTTGCTCTTCTTTGCATTTAAATAAAAAGAGTGACTTGCAAAGTAAAATGAAAAAAATGGATTTTTGATTGTGGGGCTACTGACACAATGTCAAATGACCCTACTGATTTTAAAACTAAAACAAAACTAGAAAAGACTTTTATTCAAACTGCCAACGGGGGTTTTTCATCCGTAAAAGGGCAAGGGGAAATTGAGCTTTCACCTACCATTAAACTTTCTAAGTGCTTATATGTGCTAGATTTGTCACATAAGTTGCTATCTATAAGCCATGTTACTAAGGAATTAAATTGTACTGTCCTAATGCACCCGGATTTTTGTGTTTTACAGGAGAATCAGACCGGGAAGATAATTGGGCGTGGCACTGAATATGGAGGTTTGTACTTCTTGGATGAGATGATCACAAAAGGTACCACTATGCTTGCTCCTTGGACTGTTGACCAACAAGCTTGGTTATGGCACCGAAGACTAGGACATCCCTCTATCGGGTATCTACGAATGTTATTTTTCCGTTTCTCCAAAATTAGAAATTCTATGACTTGTGAAACTTGTATTCTTGCTAAAAGTCATAGACAAGTCTTTCCTCTAAATAATACAAGAACTGAAATACCATTTGCACTTATCCACACCGATGTTTGGGGACCTGCACCTATACCAGGCCATAATGGAAAATTATACTTTCTTCTTTTTGTTGACGATTGCACCCGGACCACTTGGATTTATTTTTTAAAAAATAAGTCTGAGGTTTTTGATAGATTTGTTTTATTCTATAACCTTATTCAAACACAATTTTAGAAACAGGTTCGTATATTACGATCTGACAATGGAGGGGAATTCATTAACCAAAAAATGCAGGAGTTTTTTACTAAACATGGGTTGGTTCATCAAACCACATGCTCTTATACTCCACAACAAAATGGTGTTGCAGAAAGAAAGAATAGAATTTTGTTAGAAATGACCCGAGCTCAAATGTTGGAATCAAGTATACCAAAAAATTTTTGGCCAGAGGCTGTTGCAACTGCTGCCTACTTAATAAACCGATTACCGACTAAGGTATTAGGGTTCCGGACACCACTTGATCTCCTAACCCAACTTTCTCAAACCCCTTCTAGCCTTAATCTTCCTCCCCGAATTTTTGGATGCACTGTTTATGTTCATGTTCCACAGGTGCATCGAACAAAACTTGATGCTCGTGCTATCAAGTGTGTGTTTTTAGGTTATGGAGTCCAGAAAAAGGGATACCGGTGTTATGATCCAAC
>CANUEY010155752.1:0-13428 GCA_948099555.1 Croton setiger | reverse complement strand
TATATATATATATATATATAATAACTTAATATATAAAGTTAATATTTATATCAATTTTTACATACTAATTGTTCGTTTATATATAAATTTGTATATTTATTTGTTTGATCAAAATAAAATTTTGTACATTGTTAAGTATATAAAAAATCAATTTACATATTAATTACGCATTAGCGAGTATGTAAACATTCATTTATATATTTATATAAAATTTGCATACTAATATATACGTAAAAATTTATTTATATACTCATTACATATTCATCTTCTTCATAATTTTCTACAAACATAAAAATTGGAAACATAAAGTTTTATTCAAACTAATAACCCATATTCATATTCTTTGTCTCTTATGTAAAATTGCAGAAATTCAACACTAATAACCCATAAATCAAACCAAAAGCAATGAAAGTAACAAATGGTAAAGTGTTTCATGAATCGGAAACACACAAATCATAGAAAACCATGCAATCTCTCTTTCTTCTATGACTTTGCTATTATCATCTTTCTTATCAACATCGACGAGATTTCACCGCCAATCAAAGCCCTTCTCCTCGTCGCCATCACGATATATATTCATGGTTAACGTTCGAAGCTTCCGTGGATCTTTTGTATTGAAAAATTGACATTTAGTTAAATTTTAAACGAGAAAAAGAAAGTAGTGTTATAATTAAGGAGCATAATTGTAATCTAACCCCTAAAAACTACTATTTACTTAATTGTGAAAAAACTTACTATTTACTAGATTTCATACTTAAAAATCTATCTATTTACTGATATTTCCCCAAAAAGGGTGATCGAGAGTATCCAGAAAATAATACAACTTTATCTAAAACACTTTTCCGTTCCTACTTTTGTAAGTATCTTATAATCGTGTCTTGATTCCTAAAAGAAAGACATAACATTCCCTTAATATAAGCGAAAGCCCATCTGCTCAAACACACCTGTTTCTGTTTCTTAAATCTTTACTCCTTTTTCTTTGGGTTTCAATGGACAAATTTTCTGATTAAAGAAGAAAGAAACAGCATCTCTCAACGAACCAGTTCGAATCATTTCTTTTGCAGAGGAAACGGTCCCCCTATCAATTCTACCGTTTCTTTCATCTCCTCATCTTTTATGCTCTTTTCATCTTTTTCTCTTTTGAAGTCCGAATCTTTACAACATTTCTTTCTAATTCCCTTTAAACCCATCAAAAATTCCTCTTCAAAACGCATAATTTTTTGGCTATGGCAAGTGTTTATATGCATCGCCGACTTCTTGAAACAGAGCTGTCTGCACCGGTGTCGCCGCCAAATGGGAACAGAACGCGTGATACTTACTTCACTCAGACGAATTTTGATGCTAACATGGTTATTATATTAGCTGCTTTGCTATGTTCGTTGATGGCTGCTTTAGGGTTGAATTCAATTTTGCGGTGTGTGGTGCGGTGTACTTGTAGATATGCTATGGAAACGCCAGACCAAACTGCAGCTCGTTTGGCGGCTACTGGACTCAAGAAACGCGATTTGAAACAGATCCCAGTTTCGGTTTATGGCGGTGGACTGAATATTCCGGGGACGGAGTGCCCAATTTGCTTAGGAGACTTTGCTGATGGAGAAAAAATTAGAGTGCTTCCAAAATGTAATCATGGTTTCCATGTGAGGTGTATAGACCCTTGGCTTTTGTCACACTCATCTTGCCCTTATTGTCGGCTTTCATTGCTGGAACACACCAGAGCTGCTGGTTCAAGTGCAGCAACGGAACCGCCAACGCCGGAGATTGATGACGGCCGACGAGGTAATGTTGTAGTTGTAGTTGACGGGGCAAGTTAATATATATATATATTTTAACTGAAGGGCAAGTTAGTAAAAGTTGAATGTAAAATCTCTATGTTTTATTTTTGTTTTTTAAGAAAAAATGAATCTGTTTTAGATTAGCAACATTTAGTTCCTGATATAATATAATATGTTCAAAATTGTGGCTCTTCTTATCTGAAATTATAACCAAAACATCGCCAAAGTCGACATATCTATGGGTTGAAATTAAAAATTTACTAGTACTACGGAAAACACCCATGTGCTATTCATTCGTATTTCGCCCATCTCCATCTAGTACGGGTATTGTACATTTTTTTTAATAACTGCGAACAAGGTGTCCGATTCATGAGCCTGGGCCTGCCTATGTCTCCCTCACATTCTGCTACGTAGGAAAGTATGCTGAGGGAATCCGTGTGCTTCATCCAATAATCTGCTCAATCTATTACTTGGTATTTTAACTCTTGGATTTCGTTCAGGTGTAACCTAATTATTTTTCAATTTAAATATTTAATTTTTATCAAAAGTATGAACGGACATAATTATTATTATTATTATTCTTTGTAAAATTATTTTAATGGAATTCAAGGAAAATAATGTATTCTACCAAAAAAATTCAATTTTTAATTAAGTTACAAAAATTTACTCTAAATTCAAGTTTAAAACATTACAAAATACATATAATCAAAAATAAAATTAATAATACAGGAGTTGAATATTCATTCATGATGGCTAAATAATGGGTCAGGCTAAAAAATAATTAATAGAATGGGCCAAGTCTTAGGTAATTTTGTGTATTGGATTGCATCTATTAGGGACACTCAATAAAGTGACCAGCACTTGTATAAAAGGAACGGGCTTTCGCTCAAATGCCCAATAATCAACATACTCCATCTCATGAATTGCAAAGTGAATAAAGAGAAGAGTCGAAATTGAAAATGTAATTAGGAAGGTGGAGATTGAGATTGTTGTTGACGTGGAGCTCGGAGAAAGGAAGACAGAAGAAGCCACAGAAAAAGAAGGGAAGAAGGCTCTAACCAGGTAGGGGCAAAACGACATTGTTTTGTATGCAGTTTGTCTATTTGTGCCATAGGCATCGTTTTTATTGGACGAGGATGCTCGTGTATATGGATCAAGTAGTACAAGTTTTCAAAATGCCTTTTTTTTAGAAGGTGATAATGGTGAAATGTTATTAGCCCTTGTTATAGTATATCTATATATATGTACGTGGACGTGTAACTTCAATCAACTTACTAATGCAATATTACTTCAGCTACGAGATCATATCTTTATGGGACTGGTTTTTTTTTTTTTTTTTCAGTGAAACCCTAGCTACTTAAATTGGAATTAGACTTTGTGAACAGTGCCGCTTCTCCAACGGCTAAAAGGTAGAATGCAATTGCAAGCACCAAAGCAACGATCTTGGAAAATCAAAATTTATGCCAGAGCCAACAAATTCCAATTCAAATTCAAAGCAACCCAAATCAATTCCACTTGGAAACTCCTCAATTTCTCACTCTTTCTTAGAATCCACCATTTTTTTCTCCAACTACAATCAGATCCCACTCCTACCCACCAAAAAACCACTCTCAAATCTAAATTCCTCAAGTTTTTCCGAAAATTTACCACTCGAAGAACTGAAAATCGATCAATTGCAGCAGAGAAAAACTCAACTATCCAGTACCCAAAGAGTAAAGTTTCTGCAGATCCATTTTCAAAGTGGATAAAAGAGATATGCTTCAAAGATTTATTTCCTTTTAGTTAATTTATTGAATTTTTATAATGGGGATTGTAATTTTGAAACTTGCGGTTGAATGTTTGCAGAAGCCAATTTGTATTGGATCATCATATTGGGGAAATGTGGCATTATTATGGTTATTTTTGAAGAATATAGTGGGTGGTCTAAAGGGCAGAACTTCGATGCTGGCGTTGACAGTTGCAGTAGCCGTTATAGTTTGTTTAGAAAAGTATATTTATGATGGGACTAAAGATTATGCAGCGCAGTTGGTTTGCAAGGCATGGAAATATGCTGCTGCTTCTCTCTGATTTTCCATCATTTCTTATTTAAGGTCTCATTTCAAGATTTGAATTAAGAATTTGTATTGATATCTATGTCTTCTTCAGTGGAAATGAAATGTTAATAAATCCTTAGATTAAGGTATAACTAATATCTACAGTACCTCATAATCTGGACTAGCCTAGTCGATACACATGTGATTTAGTATTCCGAAACCCGTTTGGAATTAAAAAAAAAAAAAAAGTTTAATTAGGAGAATAAGCCAACTTCATCTAAAATTTCTATGCCATCATTCTCTGTTTCAAAGTGAGACTGCTAATACTTGTCAAGTTGTCATAAAAGGAAAATAAATCTTCAAATGCCAACTAGAAATTAACAATTTAATCATGCCTTGATATTTTTTATATATATTTAAACCTTCATATTTATTTTCATAAGATATATAAACATTAACATACTTTCTGATTATTTTATTCTTAACAAAAACATGTTTATTTCTTTTCTAAGTTAACAAATTAAAAAACATGTTTATTTGGCTTAATTTATGAACCAAAATGCATCTAAGAGTTGACCACTTAAGCATGTCAGGATCACCAACTCACCAAAGAATAAAAGTAAACACAGTTTCAGCAATAGGAAACATCGTCGATCTTTTTTTTTTTTTTTTTTTTTGCAAAGAAGTTGAAGATGACAGCATTTTTTTCAAATGTTCCTTTGCAGGGGCTGTATTATTTTTATCTTAATTTTGGAATCAGGATGGATCTGGTTGGTGAGGAAACACTTGCTCAACTATGGAATAATGTGATAAATTTGCTTAAGGCTAATGTAGGGGAAGATAGAATGATTTTCTTGGCAGTTTTTCTTTTGCGATTTATCTGAAAACATAATAATATTGTTATTTTCAATAATAAATCACCCAACTGTCAAAAAGTTGTTGATGCTGTTACGAAATATTAGGATGAATGGGAGCATGTTAATGATAAAGCCTCTACCAGAGAGGTTACGACACATATAGATGGACTGAGATGGCTTCCTCCTTTGATTGGGTTCTTGAAATTGAATGTGGATGTAACAGTTAGCCAAGAAATGAAATTGGGGTTAGGAATTTAGTTGATATTGGATTTGTGCAAGATTATATAATTCTAGAAGCTGTGACATTTGATAAAGCATTGAGAATGGATGATCAAAGATGTGTAACCCAAAAATAGTTGCTGAAACTGTATATGATAAGCAACAAGTGAATTTCTAGGATAATTTTGAGTTCTTATTCTCCTTGGAAGTGTAATGTTTTGACTCATGAATTGGCCTGAGCACCATCCATTAGATGTCCATTGCATTTAAGGGATTGAAGAGGTTTTCTTAATCTCAACCTTCTTCCTAAATCATAACCACTGCTGCACCACCCCATTCCCCATGGAACAATTAACTAATGAAAGGGGAAAAAAAATACAAAAGTGCAAAAGTTAACCGTACAGACATCAAATCTTTAATCTTTTAATAAGAAGATGGGACAAAAACTCATAGATGCAGAATTAATTTCATCAAAGATTTTAAAATATATACAGAATTTTAGAAAAAATAAATAGCTGTATTATGTAATTGGTGGAGACTGCAACACTCGTACTATGTCGTAACAGAACACTGAGATTATATTTTATTATTTTACTATTCGGAAAAGCTAAGCAGAACGTGAAATTGCACAGTCAGATGAATAGCAGTAGTATTAAAAAAGTGCTGGTTATGTAGGGCCCACAGATTCCAACTTGTCTGCTGATGGTGGAAAATTCTATCCACGCTTACGTAGCGCGTGTGGGACTGATTACCTAATACGTAAGGACAAAATAGTAATGAAAATGAAAATGTTGATGTCAGTGGAATTGAATGAATAAAATAGTGGCCGTTGATCTCTCCGGCCATGGAAAATCTGACGGAGAAGATTCAGAGTCAAAGACCTATATTGATAGGTCTCTTTGACCACACTGGGAACATGCCTTTTTTAAATTTAATTTAGTAATTTTCTAAGCTTTGATTGAGCTGTCACCTCAATCGAGGCGCTCTTCGTTGAAAATCGAGGTTCGTCTTCTTTTACAATTATGCCCTTACGTTTTTCGAAATTTACATTTCCCCCCTTTCAATTGCTACCAACCGCAATGTCCAAATACTCCCTACAAACTTATATTCATCCATCCAATGAAATACTTCTCTCCTCATGTTAGTATTAAAAGATAATGAAGTAAATTATTCAAATTTACTCAATTATTAGTTTATTACCATGTAATACTAATGGGATAATTACATCCATATCTTTATTGTGTTCATGTATTTTGATCAAGAGTTGGGTTAAATAACACATTTTATATAAATATTAAATAGCATCGAATTTCTAACATATAGAAATAATAATTTTTTAAAATTTAAAATTTTAAAAAATCCTCATTTCAAAAAAATAAAACAAATTAAAATTATTAATTCTCTTAAGTCAACTTTAACCGCCAACAAATTAGATATATGGCTCGAATCATTACCAGAAAATAATATAATTTTATTATGATTGAAATTTAAATTCGAAATATTTAAAAGTAAAAAACACATTTTTCCATGTATTGAAAGCTAAATTATATATATATTTTTACAAAGATACAGGGGAGGGAGAATATTTGGGGAAGGGAGAGGGGTAATATTAAACTTAGGACCTAAATTCTAAATGACATGCAGATTAACCACTAGAGCAGGGGAGTCGAAGTTATGTCATATTATTACATGAAATTATATATATGCACTACACGCCAGACATTCACAACCTTTCTTAAACTGGCCTCCTGTCAAACTATTGCCTATCGCCAAAATTTGGTCAAAATTTTCGATGGCCACTGGAATTTTCGTCGGCTGGTCGCTGAACCACCTCATGGTAGTTGCTGAAATTTGTACTATTTTTAAATTTTATTATTTTTTTATTTAAAAGAAATAAAATAAAAAAATTAAAAGAGATGTATAAAAGTAAAAATGAAAATAAATTTTAAATAAAATAAAATAAATAAAAGAAGAGTAGAAAAAAAAAATACTATTTATTACAATTTTTTAAAATTTGTGTTATTTACTAAATCAAACTAAAAAAAATATGCTATTTACAAACATTTTTCTTTTCTTTAAGACATTGAAAGATATCCATAGCGTCTAAAAATTAGACATTGAGGACTTTTCATTGAAATTTTCATATCACACCATTAGCAATTGTGAAAAAGACAATAATACCTCTGATTATTTAATTAATTTTATAGATTTATGTTAATTCACTAATGTATTATTACATCCTCGTGGCTTGGTTATGGTTCATGTATTCTACCTAATATACTTTATTTAAAGTAAATGAAAAATAAAGAACAATTTTGGCACAATAATAATGGCTCGCTGTGGCCACCATCACTTCAAATGGTTATAAACCTATAAATCAAATAAGTTCAAAAATCAAATAACAGCAACTAAAAAAAATTAATTAAATGTAATTAAATATACGCAACACATATTTGATTATTACTTCATTAGATAGTATTCGATTTGTGAATTTACGAGCATTCGAAGCTGCGGTCGCGCATGTGTATAAACATAAAAGTTGTTTTGAGGTGTTATTGGAATTAGGGTTGTGCAATATTAGTTTGACCAACTGAACCGAATCGATCAAGAGAAGCTGACAAAAACCCGATGGCTATTTTTAGAAATAAAAAACGAACCGAGTAAGGTAGAAACCGATAAAAACCGAACCGATCAAAATGATAAAAATCGAACCTATCAAAATTAGTTCGGTTTCGCTCAATTCGGTATAAGAACGACAATAATTGAACCTATTTTTATAGAAACAGAAATGAATGCAAAAAGCTTCTTAAATTGATGCAGAACTTACTGTTTGTCAATTTCAAACATACAAATCCAATCCGAACTCTTTGAATAACACATAAATCAACTTCAAGTATTACAAATAAACAAATAACAATCTTTCAACTAAAAATTTAATTATACAACAACAATAACAAAGACCAAAGTTTGATATTGAAAATCAACAACACTCTTCCAAACAATTAGCTTTTCTGCCTGCAATTTATGCAAATGTTCTTAACCTCCTCATTCTATTTTTATGGTAAAAAAGATGAAAGCTCCCAATTTCAACAATTTCTTCTAAGCTAATAATCTACACAAAAGAACTGTCAAAATAGCAAATTTAGAACATAAATAAACAGAGTCAGAGCATAAAATTCAAAATATAGGTTATAGGTACTGAAATTTCAAACCTCAATCAATAGAGAAGGGAATCGAGCTACTTCCTTCTTGACTTTCCACAGTTCCTGACATTTCTAAGAAACAAAAGAACAAACATTAAGAAGTTAAACATAATATGCATACAAATTCAGTCCAAATAACTTAAATGAAATAAAAGCTCTTTTACATACCCATTCCAAATTTGTCAACATCATCAATTGATTCCTTAAAGGACATAGGCTCATCCAAGTCTCTAACCAATCCCATCCCTCGCACAAACAAAAGTCTCAGCCATCTTAGGATCTAAAGATGTCTTAAATACATTAAGAATTCTACCTCATGTGCTAAATGTCGATTCTAATGCTATTGTAGAAATTGGAATGGCCAATACATCTTGTGCGATTCTTGCAAAAATAGGGAACCGAAGTGCGTTCGTTTGCCACCACTTCAAGATGTTAAAGTCTTCAACATTTTTGTGTAGAGACTTCTGCAAGTACAACTCCAATTCAGATTTTTGGATCTCAAGTTTTCCATTAGCTATTTTTTATTTTTTTACCATGATTCTCAATTGGCCCCTTCTACCACAATAAAGATCAACTAATTTGGAGGACAGTGAAGCATTGGCATCATTGATTTGCGATGCTTTTCATAAAGCTTTTTGTTGGCCAATCTAATTGAATTGAATAATTCGGTTCGTTCTTGCACACAATGTGTTTTATGTAACACATCCTCTATGTAATGCAATTTGTCCCTTGGATCAAACACTGTAGCTATATAGATGAGTTTGTTCATCTTACCCGAATTACCCTAATACTTATCAAATTCATAAGTTCACCCGTTCGCATCAAACCCTCATCACCACTCCTTATCCAACAATGCAATCTCTAATTAACATCACTAATCTCATTGAAAAATGAGTTGCTAGTGACATACAAACTACCAGATTTGCGAAAAGTCGTCTCATAGAAGACTATGTCTGCCATTTTCCTAATCTTTGACCAATCATTAGCTTCAAGCACACCACTAACCTCCTCTTTGAGCTTATATTGAAAGAATGAGTCTTTATATGGTAAACTTTCAAAAGCTCTTTCATACTTTTCAACAGCTCGCAACATTAAAAAGGTGGAATCCACCTAATAAACATATCTAAACATAACCCCTTCTTGCTCTCAATTTTTTCACTCTCAATACATTCTAGAAATCATCTCATGTGAGCAGGAGATGGCCTAACAAACCTAACAGTATCCCTAAGTTTCATAACAAATACATCAACTTCTCTCAACTCCATATTTACAACTAGGTTAATAATATGAGCAATACATCTCATGTGAAAGTAAACACTTTTCTTCATAGTTGAATTCCAATTAAGAAGCTTTTTTTTTTTTAAATAATCCAAGACGGTATCATTTAAGGATGCATTACCAATAGTTATGTCATTATCTTATCAATACCCTAATCTAAAAGAGCATTCTCAATAGCCTTTCCAATATCATCTCTATTATGACTAAAAATTGGACAAAAGCATAATACTTTTTTTTTCCAATTTTCAATTAACAATGATGAAGCCTGCAACAATGACCATATAATTAACATTTTGAAGCGAGGGCCAAGTATCAATAGTTAGGCATACACTAAATGATAATTCTCTCAAAAAATTGTTTCAATTTTTTTATCTATGTATAATTGCCAAATATCATGAGAAATAGTAAATCTATTAGGCACTTTGAACTTGGGATTCATTTTCAGGCAAAAATTTAAAAACCCCTCCCCTCCACAAACTTAAATGGTAACTTATCTACTATAATAATTTCTTCAAACCTCCTCATAATCAAATTTTCATGTACTAAGTGTCCCCATACCAGACTTTACACCAGAATGCAATTGATGTAGTGATAATTGTGCTTACTAATATTCGTCAAGAGGAAATTCAATTATTGCTACAACAGTTATTTCAAGATTCGACTGATAAAAAAGAGGCTGTGGAAACTAGGCTTTCTTCAAAATTTTGGAACTTGCTTTTAATGTCATGTGGAGAATGGTTGCAGGAAAACGGTACGGGAAGGATGCGATAGATAAAAAGGCTAGTGAGTTTCGTGATACTATGAGAGAATATGTCGAAAATCATGATGCTATGAATGCGAATGATCATTTTCGGATGCTACAGTGGTTTGATTTTCAGGGTGTGGAGAAAAGAATGAAAAAATGATGGAAAAAATAGATTATTTTTTACAATATCTTGTTGATGAGCACAGGGAAAGTAGGGAAATGAAACAACAATGACTTTGATTAAGACTAATGTTGGATGAAATCTAGTATCTTGTTAATGACTTTGTTTTTTTTAGTTTTATCAATCTTTTGTTTGCCCCTTTAGTTTGATGAAATCTAGTATCTAAAGCACCCCTTATACTGTTCGAACCCTTTGCGCCAATGCTAATTTTTTTAACTTATGCAATAATAAAAACAAAAATATCATTCAAAGTGAAAATTGGGCACGATCTAATATTATAACCTGGATTTCTACATCGGTTGCACACGGTCCCTCTCCTCGTCTGCCTCCTGATATAATCCATCGCTCATTTCATATGATTCACCCGCCTTCGACCTGGTTTGTCATATTGAATCATTCTGGAGTCGTTCGGACATAAACTCCATTCGAGCTGAGGCCAAATGTCCTACCCAAAACAAGAGTAAATGATCCAACGAACTACAAAGCCAATGCTTAAACCGTGTAGAAGGAATCAACAAGATCGATGGGATCATTTTCTCTAAAAAACGCAATAGTTACAACATGTGAGTATGGAATTCTGTACGTTTACCATTTTCCACAGGTGCAGTTCCAATCATATATCTTACCACTTGTGTTTTGCCACTTGCTGTAGCCACTTTGTACAAAAATGCATTAATGTTCCAATAGATTACCGTGTAGGCCTTTGCACACCGCCTGTACCTAGTAAGCTCTTTCATTAGATGTGATGTAAGGGTTGTTTGACATTTTTGAATTCGACCCAAGTCTCACTGGAATAGGCTAATCGTCTTCTCCAATGTCGATTCGACCAAATATCTAATCGGGAGATGACGATACCCTTTTCAGAACGTTGTTGTAACTCTCAGCGGCGTTCGTCGTTGTGATTCCCCATTTGTGGCTGCCGTAAGCAAAAAGAGCCCATTTCTCAGTTTCGATGTTTTGCAAATAAAAATTGGCTCCCTCGCTTTTCTGAATTATCTTCTGCCATGCAACAATAACATAATTTACCTTTTGCAACTTAGTGCCGATCATCTGACAAATAAACCCTCTCCTTTGAATCGTGAGGAAAAATTCGTTTTCACATGTTCAAGGCAAAACCTGTGGACTCCCATTACTGGATATTTCTCTAAAATTTTCTCCATTACAGAAATGATACTCTAATGGCGATTAGAGATAATACAAGTAGCACGGTCGCCAAGAATATTCAATTTCAGATACTTCAGGAACCATTTTCAACTGTGTATCGTCTCATCATCCATGACCGGAAAGGTTACAAGCAGAATATTATTGTTTGAGGTCTTCACCACTGCGATTATCAGTTTAGCTTTAAACGATCCGCGAAGGTGGGTTGCAATCGATGCACAGCATCGGTTGACACGCTTGGAACCCCTGAACGGATGACCCGAACGTCCAGAACACATATCTCAAGACCCGTCTTTGACTATTTTCCGTGCCTCTTTGAAACTTATACTACACTACTGTACCTGAGTTCGCCGCTTGCGCCGCGGCCAAATATTTGGACAATTCTTTGAAATTGGTTGCCCAAGCCCTAAAAAATGCCTCAATCGTTTTTCTCCTGCCATGCCAGACTTTCTTATAATTGACCCTTACCTACAATAGGTTAATCTAAATTCAAATAAATATAGGTAAGTTAATTAATAAATTAATTAAATAAATAATACATACATTAAATAAATATTAAAAATAGATAAATTAATAAACTACATAAATTAAATTTATATAATAATTAAACATTCGTTTACTTAAAACCGGTTGTGAATTTTCGTTTGAATGTGTTTCACCTTATACCTCGGTTCCTTCATAATATGAGGCATAATTAGAACAACAATATCTTTTGAGGTCACATTTCTGTCCTCTCGCCCAATGTTCGCGTCCGAACAGTTGTACTCCTCTACCCATCTAACCATACTCTACACCCTTAAATCTCGTTGCTCAGACACTCTAATAGTCCATAAGTAAAATATCTCGTATATTTTTTCCCTGAGATACTTAGGTCCGCAAGTTACACATTACACTGCCAATGTTTTCTTTTTGCTCTTGACTGTACACGGTACGTCATACCTCTTTTCACGGACCACACAGCCACAACATCTTGCACAGCCTTCTTGCTCTTGAAATAAACCCCGACGTCGATGCTTTTCGTTTTCACATCCCACATTTGAAGCCCCTATATAATCTTATCTTCGTTGCCTATATCACCGTAAACAAAATGACCCAAACGTTGAAGGTAGATCGGGCTCACTCTCGTTACTGTCGTTTGATGGCACATACTCTTCGTCACTGCTAGAACCACTCAACGCAGACATCTCCTCCTCTTCGGCCAGATCTCTAATCTCCTTGTTTTTCCGTTCAAGTGGAATGGAAGTTGGTAATTCGACATTCTCGTTTGTCTGTTTCGTATATTCCCGGTTCATACTCTCATGTGCAGCTCCCTTTGTTTCCCTCACTAAAGCCGGTTCATAAACAGTACCAACTTGAACATCGACAATTTGTTCCACAGTAACATATAATTCCGGCTAGTTGAATGCGTACATGTATAAAAACTGAACAGTCCAGTCATTCTTTAAAATTATATACCGCCTGGAGCCGTTGAATTATGTCCACACCAGTGTAAATTTTAGTCGCACCACGACTCTGTTCACCCCATATTCTCTGCATACCAGATCGTACAATTGATCAAAAGACAATTAACACTCGACTGGCATTGTTGCATTCGCAAGACTGTTATTCAGACCAACTATGTTGTCGATAAGTGAAATCGCACTGCTGTTGACGCTCAATTTTTCTCCTCAAAATTTTTAGAAAAAAAAGAATGCCCAAATGCTTTAAATTCGACGAATCTCCCGATTCCGAATTAGTTTTCGTTTGTTCTCCTTCCCTCTTAAATTTTTCGGCCTCCCAAAAAAATATATAATAAATAAATATATTTTTGTTCTCCTTATATATATATATATATATTAGATTAACTAAATGAATATTTTTATTGATTTTAATTTTTAATTGAAATTTTATTTTTGTATATATTTTGATTTTATAAAAAATTGAAAAATTAATAAGATAGGTTAAATTTTAATTTAACATTTTTATTTAATCTTATTATT
>CANUEY010155524.1:0-29181 GCA_948099555.1 Croton setiger | reverse complement strand
AAGGGAAATTTGAATGAAATTAGAATTTTTATTCTTTTTATATATTTTTTTTAAAAATCAAAAATTAAAAACAAAGACTCAAACAAAAATATTATTTTTTAGAAGAGGGAATTTCTTGATTAAAACCATTAAAACGCTTTAAAGAAGAAGAAAAATTCAAATTGTTCCGGAAGATTGAGCGAACGAGAGCTGTTTACGGAATTTCTGGATATTTCATCGAGCTGTTGGCATTTTGTCATCATTGGTACTTTTTGGGGCAAAAATTAAGCGTCAACACAATGGTCCTGCAATAGTTAGTTAGAAAAAGGTGGAAGTCTAATAAAGTGAGGTGTATATATAATTCCATGTAATAATAAGATTGATTTGACTTATGTCATAGTGAAAAAGTGTGTTTTATTACATTTAAAAGTCATGGGTTTAAATTTAGCCTAACAAAATTATATTTTTTTCTTCGTATATAAGTCATATGCCTAAGTATATGAGCTGAATCTAGCCATATGCATTCTGCAATGTGGCGGCAGTCAAACAATTGATTAAAAAAATCAATATTTTTTGAATTTTCTTTTTGAAATGGTGTTTTTTCAATTTAAATTTATTATTTTAGAAATATGTGTTATTTACTTCCAAACTCCAACAAGAAATTACAAATTCTTCTTAATTTTTATTACCATTATCGTCCCAAAGACAATAATATAACATTACCAATAATATAATTACTTTTATTTGTCTTAAAGTGACATTGAGACAACTTACTTTTGTATTTTACCTTATTAATTTAAGGAAAAATACAGTATGATTATTATACTAAAGTGGGTAGTCTCTTTATTTTTAACCCATTTAATTTAATCACTAAAAGTTGTTAATCATTATTTATTTTGACATTGTATTTTCGAGATTATATTGGGCAAGAAAAGGAGGGGGCAAGCAATATCCTCAGCCACAGCAGCCTAGAGGTGGCCATGGGCGGTTCGGCCCGGCTGGCCCGGTCGAACCGGCCCGGCCTTGAACCGCCCCGTAACCGCCTCAAAACCGGCCCGTGTTGAACCGTAATCTGAACCGGCCGAAGGGCGGGCCGGTTCAGGTTTGAAAATTTTTTGAACCGGAACCGTTTAAGCCCGTGAACCGTGAGCGAACCGGCGGGCTTTTTGAATCGAACCGCCGGTTAACCGCCATGAACCGCCGGTTAACCGTCATGAACCGCCGGTTTAACCGCCATGAACCACCGGTTTTTTAGCCCGGAATTTAACTGCCGATTACGGTTCGATTGAACCTTGAACCGTGGCTCGGCCCGGCCCGTGGCCACATCTACAGCAGCCAATGGAATTCCTATAAATTATTCTTGGTGTGTTTGTTTTTACTGTATTACCAACTAGCTGATTCAGATTAATGTTTAATAAATATTTGATTGTAAAAATTCTTAAAATATGAAATTACTAATAAGAGATGCAATTATAATTATATATAATATATAACTTAATTAATTTTATAGCTAATCATATTATTTTTATTTTATTTTTAATATTTAATATATTATATAAATAAGAATTAGATAAATTATAATTATAGTTATTAATTTTTTAAAAAATAAATTATAATGATTACATATTATTATTATTATTTTTAATTAATTTAAGAATAATATATTTAAAAAAGAATTTAATTAATTTAATAAGACTGATATGGTCTTGATAAAAATTAACTACCACCTAGAATAAAAAAAAAAAAAATTCCATATAGGAGCTACAACTCATAGCTTAAATGAATTCATGAAAAATACAGGTTCCAAACCGTAATTGTGGTTGGTGGGAATTCATTTCAAACCCTTCCCATGGCTAACCATAAAGTTCATGTTTCAGTTATTTTTGTGCTGTTAGGTTTAAGCATGTGCACTCCCACAAGAGCCCTTCTTCTCTACCATGAAGATGGCATTGCCGTTGCCCATGGAGGTTTACATTGCTGCTGGTGAACATGGCAGCAACTGGGGTGGTGGAGGTGAGCATGGTGTAGGATCCAGAAGCAGCAGTGGAGGTTCTGGTGGCAGA
Organism: Croton setiger; assembly: GCA_948099555.1. NCBI lineage: Eukaryota > Viridiplantae > Streptophyta > Magnoliopsida > Malpighiales > Euphorbiaceae > Croton > Croton setiger. Next base: position 27,139 of record CANUEY010155524.1, on the reverse strand, counting down.
TATGGAGGCCATCTTGTTTATAAAGACAAACACACTTTCCCAGACACTAAACCATACTCAATATTCTATTGGTTAAAATTCCACAATATTAATTAACCAAAACAAATACATAAATTCCCCAATTAAGGTTTGATATATTCATAAAATCCTCCCACATTTGTTCTTTCAGTTTCAGTGGTCTCCTTAGTAATTGAGCCACATTTCTGTACAACTTAAGAGCATCTGTAATAACAATCTGAAACCTAAGATTTAACATGGTACCCAACATCAACCACAGCAACGAATAAAGACCCAAAACATCTTCCATCCTAAAGAAATTTCTACTTTTTAACAACTCATTCTATACTGAACAAAAAAGCTCATTACCTTTTATGAAAGAACGAAATTATCAACTCAACGCAAAACTTGAGGACGATGATTCAGTTTATGCCGAGAATTAGGAGGGCTGGCATGTTTACATGGCGATGACCTAAATCTTCTTTTCTTGTCATTTCGGGGAATCATAGCACCAATAAGTTGCATGCCTCTTGAACTAGATACATTCTTGTTGATGTATCTAATAGCTTCAAATCTCTGATCTCTAGCATCTCTTTTAAGCCTTTTACAGTTTGCTACATTCTCCAACTGATCTCTCCTAGAATTCTCTGTTTTTAGTTTAGACCGCCAGTGATGAGTTCTAGGATCTGAAAAAGTGTATTCACTGTCAGTTATTTTAAATAATAATGAAAAATATATTAAGTATTCACAAGAATAAATTTGTTTACCCGGAAACCCTCCAACATTCGCATCTGATGAAAAGGATCTGGGAGGAGTCGAGGGGCGAAGACCATCAGTTCTTCCAATGTTGTTAGCAACTTGGCAACGTTTACTTTCGTTAAACGGAGAGAGAGCACCAAATTTACCGCTGCAAAAGCTTTCATTAATCCTAGAGTCATCTAACTCCTCACTCTTCAAGATTGGATCACAGCAATCCTTTGCCCCAAGAGCGACATCATTCATTGGAGTATCAATCATTGAGTGTTCCACATTCTTGCTTTTTGAGACTTCATCATGCCTATCCACAGCTCCAAGAGAAACAGAAACATCACCAGTCCTAGAATCTTCCAATGCATCACTCTTCAAGATTCCATTATGATGATCCCCAGCACCGAGTGAAACAGAAACAATATTCATCAGTATATGACTATTATCTCCAGGATGATCATCACAAATTTTTGGCATATTCTGTCCAGCTCCATCAGAAATCCCTTCAGCATCATCCCATGCTCCATTCATTTGAGCATCTTCAGCTGCTGAAGTGGTTGAGGAGTCCACTGAAGTCCTACCAATATCACTTGTGATTCCATGGTCTTTGCAGTGATCAGTGTACAATTTGCGATCTAGAACTGACTTGGGAGATGTATTTGAAATTATAGGATCCAAATAATCCTGTTTTCCCATCAAACTTGAAAACCAGGGTGTACCCTCCCTAGCATAAAAAAGAATGTAGGCAGTTTCAGATAGCACCGCTCTTTCATCAACCTTAAAAACCTGAGAAAAATATGATATTATTTTGACATTGCTAAATGTATGCAAACATTAATCTAAATAAGCATTATCATCCATTTTGAGAGTGTCTAAGCAGTTGTACAAGCTTGTTTGTGGACTTGTGAAAACAAAAATCAGATGTTGGAAAACAAGAAATATAAAAATCTTAAGATCAGATGGCATTAAAATCCATGAAGGTTAAAACAAAACAACAAAAAAAAAAAGAATAATTAGGCACTAATTTTAATAATCTTTCAAAATCCAAAAGGCGTAACATATAATATTAGCATCAAATATGTATATTGTCCCAAGCATTTTTCATTTCTAGCTGCACATATGCGGCTAGACAAATCAACCAAGCATTAAGCCCGGGTAGATCTGCATTAATTTAATTTCCAAGTAAACAATAAAAATGACAATATTTAACAGAGATGAGAACTTGAATTTGTTACCATTGAGTCATCCAACTTGTGCCATGTGTCAGGAGAGGACCTAACATATGAGAAGTAATGCCCAGAAGTGGGTGCAAATCCATGATGCACCACAATTGCATACAGTTGATACTTCAAATCCACCTATGTTAATGAGAATGAAGGATGATTTAGCAAAGCTCACAAACAGAGAAAACCAAATATACAACCATGCAAATTAGTATTTACTAGATCAAAAGTTCAGTATCGCACACAGAATTCATGGCACTAACAATGATCTTAATGCACATTACAAAATATTAACTATGAAATAAATTATAAATTGCAGATTCAGCAAGAGTGTATACATTCAAACAGTCAAGTTGATTGATTAACTTTACCATAATTCAATTTGAAATCCAATTGTTCCTAAAATAAGCTTCAATATTTAGATTATGCAATAACAATCCAACTCACATTTTTCTCTTCACTGCCATTGGTGTATGGTTTCAGGTCCAACTCTAAAGGAAAATCCACATGCTTGTTAATCTTTTCAATTGTGGATCCATCTGACTTGAATCTCTTCAAGTGAAAAGTGGCAATTGAAGGTGCTCTGTCCAGCTTAAGCTGTTTCTCCCTGGAAGCTTCCTCCTTACATTTCTCACACTTAAACTTAGCATCCCCCATATTTTCAATTTTCTCCACCTGGGTGAAAGATTCTAGTGCTCTTTGTAGAGTTTCCACATCCTCAATCTCCAAACTCAAGTCAATCAGGGATTCATATTTGTCAGAAAAGTAACCACAGTTGCAACATTTCAACTGAATCAACAATAATTTATAAAGTAATTAATATTAAAAAACTAATATACAAAAGAAACGGCATTAAATGGAGGAAGATTATTCCCAAAAAACAAAACAAACAAACAAAACTTTAAATGGCAGCTATATAGCAAGTAAAACTAGTTATCAATACATACTTTGCTTACAAGGCGACCTCCAAACACCTGAGCCACTATATTATCATCTTGAGGATTTGAGGTATCATCATTTGGACTGCATCTTTCAAGTTTATCTAATAAACACTGGAGAAATTCATGAGCATCCTCTTGTTGGTATCTCCCGAAGAGAGATGAAATGCCTAATTATTCATGGTCAAGGTAAACACTTAGTTCCATCCAAATATTAAATTTGTATCAAGCACATAAATCCAGAGAAGAAAAGAATAAGGCAGGAAAAAGCAAACGATAAGGATCTTCTTTATGCTTAGCATTCAACAAGAAACCACAATAGATAAGGATACTGCTCAAGTTATCAACAACTTCTGAAGGTGATATGATGTTTCCCGACGAAGCTATAGAAAGCTTAATATGATCATGAAGAGCACAAAAAACACAGAATCCATTATCACCGCCTGCAAAATCCCATTTCATAGAACAAGTAAATCCCAAAAAGGAAGAAAAAAGTTATTATGATGGAATAAAACAAAAAGAAAAAACAAATGACATGAACGGAAAAGCATACGTTGGCAAGGCCTCAAATGATTGCAGGACTGAAGGGCCTTAACAAGAGGCACAGTATGTGTAAAGCATTGCAAGATGGCATTAAGAAAACATGTGTTCCCAAGATTAGATAACCCAGCACCCTACATTATCAAAACCACAAAAATAATCAATCCAATCTGATATACACAATCTAATAACATATTCTTTGGCATCTGGAAACTTACAACTCCAGTAGCCACCGGTTCCTGCGAGGGAAGTGAAACAGCCAAAGGCCCATATTCATGATCCTCTCTTTTTCTTCTGTTCCACGGATCCCACATATTCATTGGATGAAAGCTGCTCCAAAAGCGGCCTCTTGGATTATCTGACGAAAAATATTGGCAATCAGGGCTACAAGGCACGGTCATTTTGTAAAATTTGTGATATCCACTACAGAAATCGCGATGGCCATCGTCATATGGGCGCTCATCAAGTAATCCAATGCTACCATTACTATCAAAAAACTCTTCAATTTCTTCGTATTCTTCAACAACGACCATTGAGCCTGATGGACTTGAAGCGCTTGTCTTATTTTCCATTTGATCATCAATCGGCTGTTGATCGAGGGGCACAACGAGCAAAACCTGACCAGCAAGAGATTCCGTTACTGAAGACGATGGTGAGAATTCACCGCCATTTGATGAGTCACATATATAAGAAGACAGTAGCTCATCTGTATTTGATGACTCGTTAGGAACAAACCGATCGCCAAAGGTTTCTTTTTGCAAAGAATGCAAAGATTCCTCTAGGGTTTCATCCCAAAGAGCTGAAGTGGGTAAAATCGACGAAGGAGATCCATTAGAGTTTAACGCTGACTCATCAGTAGCTTTGCCGTCTTCCACTTCATTAACTCCAGAGGATGAAGGCTCAAGAGAATCTAATAGACAATCAATCACAGATTTACCCTTTAGGGTTTCTGAATTCGAAGATGGTGAAGCAGCAACAGATACACTTTTCATAGCCATTGAAGGAAAAATTGAATTTGGATTTTCTTTGTTCGGAGAATCAGAAAGTGGAGGAGGAGCGGTATCAGTATCACCACCACCATCACCCATCGTAAAAAGCGAATTCAAACAGACAGCAAAGAGGAAGAAGAAAGAGAGAGAATTGGGTATTAGAAAAATGGAAGTTAATGGGTTCGAAATTGGGGAGATTTGAAAAATGGAGATTTAGATTTGAGATTTGAAGAGAAGAGGGAAAATGAAAAAAGGATGATTGGAGGGAATTTGAAAAAGGAGGGAAAACTGAACCGCCATTTGTTATTTTGGAAGTTTCTGAAGCAGACCCATTTGGAAAAGGAAAACAAGACAGTGATTGGCAAAATTTTCTTTTCTTTTCTTTTATTTTCTTTTCTTTTTTACCTCGCCGTCATCAGCACACAGAGTAATGGAAGACGCCCCCTACACTACACAGGTCCCGCTTATTTTATTTATCATTAGTATTTTTTTTAGTTTTATTTATAGTCTATAAATAAATAATTTATTATTCATACTGTATTAGAAATAAAACTTGTAAATTAATAAAAAATTTCAAATTATCATATATTATTATAAATATTTTTGTTCAAATTAACTATTTTTTTTTTATTTTAAAAATATGAAACAATTATTTATTATAAATATTTTTTCCAAATTAATTATTTTATAACCATATTTTAAAAAAACTATACTATTTTATTTTTATTGTCCAAAGATATGAATTTTTTTTTCTTTGATTACAAATACAAAATTTTTACCATAATAATACCAATACGTCAAAAAAACCAAAAAATCAATCAATTTAATCCCTAGTATTATAGCATTTTCGAAAAATAAATATTGTTTCGGCAGGTAAAGTGAGCTTCTCTAAACTTCTCAACAAATTGTGTGTTTTACGGACTCAAGTATTTGCGTTTAAACTATGTTAGAAAGTTGATTAAAAGTAAAGCAGAGCAACCGGTTAACCGCAATCGAAACCGAACTGAAATTTTAGTTTTCTGTTAATAAAACTCCCTAAACCATTAACCAAAATCGAGAATCGAAACTAAAATTTTCGGTTAACTGAAAACCGATATACTAAACAAAATTTCACATTCAACCTATTTAAAATCTGTTTTCAACCTGTCTGTTTTCAAGCTGTTTTTGCTACAAAATTCTCACCATTTCGTCATCATTCGTCATCACCTTCCATTCACATCCATTACATGTACATAATTAATCTCAAATTCTCAGTTGTAATCATCCAAAAAAAAAAACAGTTACAAAAACATTATTTTTCTTGTTTTCTTCCTGTTAAATACCAGTTTCCATCTCAATCTCTTTATTCTTGTTCTTGATGGTGATTCCAAATTCACCAGCAACAATAACAGTAATTGCCATATGAAGAAACATTCCATGTTCAACAACTTCAGCTAATCTCAAAATAGCATCATCACTAGCTGTTTTAAGATAACCAAAACAGAGTTTATAAAACAAAATTCATACATTCTTCAACCTTTTGTTTTTAAGCATGCTTAAGACAAACATACTATGGTAATAATTTGAGGAGACAAGTATAGAAATTCATAAGCTGATAATGAAAGAAAGTGCATCAAAAGGAAGAAGAGAAGAGATGAGAAGAAGAAGAATGAGCTAGGGCAATGAGCAACAGCAGTAAAATGAAGAAGGAAATGGATGAAAAGAAAACCTAATTATTTTTATGGCCTTTCAAAACTGACTTCATTGTAAGTTCGGTTTTTCAGTTAACTAAAATAATCAAAATTTTAAAAAATACTAAACGAAAGCCGAACTGAAAATTTCGATTAACCGAATCAAAATTTTTTTGATTTTTCGATTCGGTTTCGGTAAAAATGAATTATGCTCTCCCCTACAAATTACTGGTTGTCTGAAAAGTATAGTTTATATACTTATGTGTATAAAAATAGCATCTACACAAATAACCAACCAAAGTATATAAACGAGTATATAAACAAACAATCAAAGTATATAACTATTGACTTTACATAGTGAGAACTATATAATCACCCATAAGTATATATTTATATATTGTTCAGTGTATAAGTATTAATTTCATACTGATAAGTATATATCACTACAAGTATATATAAATGAGTATATAAATAAACAACCAATTGATATTTATATATTGATAAACATATAAATATCAGTATATAAAATATCAATTTTATATATCGATAAGTATATAAATATTAATTATATATATTAACAGTATATAAAATCACTATATAATATGAGTATATATTGGTCTAGTATATAAATTACTTTTAGGCTTTAAATAATTATATTATTTATATTTTAACTTTTGAAATATCTAACTGTAAACATATGAAACTTCAAGGACTATTTCAAAAATAACCCTCACATTCATCTTCTTCCTTCAGAATACCTAGCCAGCCACGAACTCAACCAGTCACCATCGACGTTGACCATCAGAAAGTTTCACCAGTCAAGTGCCACCATCGATCACCATAAATGTCAGTGAACCACACCACCAGAAGGTTTCGCCAGTCAAGTGCCAAGATCGATCACCGTAAATGTCAGTGAACCACACAAAAAAGCGAACAAAAACCAAATCTCAATTTAAATCTATTATAACACATGCTATTTACTATTCTTAAATTTTAAAAAATGCTATATACTAATATTTCCATTAGGATATAGAAAATTGTAGATTTGATATAGTTGAACAAATAAAGATATACTTAATGTCCATGAAATAACTTCGAATTAGATTAATCAACAAAAAGAAAAAATTACCAAGAAATAGAAAATGATATATAAAAAAAATAATCCCTCGCCTAAGGCCCCATCTCAATTCGCCAAAGTCTTCTCAATTGCGGAAGATGGTCATCGCAATTCCTAATCTGGTTTACAAACTGACATATAGTATAGTTACCAAGTAAAATAACTAAGCACAATAATATCTCATAACCTATACTACAAAATAATAATAATAACACTTCCAAAATGTCCTTGTTTTATTTGTATCTTGAAAGAATTTTTTTTATAATGAACTCATTTTACATTCCATTACACAAATATTGACTGGTAAAAAAGTATCAAGCTCCTCTGATATTTTCAAACATCATTATCACAGAATTCGATCTTGAAGATCAGTAATTAAGGTAGATGCCAAGGAGCTGAGTTTCTTCCCCGTCTCACCCGCGATATTCTTCAGCGAAGAAATATCCTGTTGTGCCTGAAAAGGGATTGAGCCACAGCTAAATAAATTTTATCAATACGCATAATGTGTTTGGCAAAACTAGATGTTAGATGCTTATAAAACGATAAAAATTAAAAGCTATGGGGATTAGCATTTTATTAAAGGTTGCTCAAACATCTAAAAGCTACTTTACCACACGCTACGAAAAAAGTAGCTTTTAAGAGATGATGGATTAAAGAAAGAAACAAGTTCCAAACACTTTGAATACAGAAACGAGATGCCACGCTACGAAAAAAATAGCTTTTAAGAGAGGATGGATTAAAGAAAGCAATAAGTTCCAACACTTTGAAGACAGAACCGAGATGCCTGAAACCCTTTCAGATAAACTTATTGGAAAAAAAAAAAAATTTGACATTATGTTCAACTGTTTTCAAACTTCAGTCACTAGAATATTTAAAAATTTTACATTTACAAAAATGGAATAAAAATCTTTAAAGCAATCAAAAACTCAGATAAATTGCAAATGCCAAAACTTCTGAAACATACCTGGAATGATATCCGATTAATCAAGTCACTTGCAGCAAGATCAATTGATGAGTTATCATTGTCATTACCAAAAAGATCAGCACTGGATATGGCAGTTGAACTCTGGAATAAAACAAGGGTCACTGACCTTACATGAAAGCAAATTTAAGTAAAAATAACTTTAATATTATCATGCCTACAAATTAAACTACAAGTTCTTTTCGCAGGTTTGCGATCTCTACACATGGTGAACATATATAGATACCCATTACAAGTAGACAACCGCTTTGTCATTTGATATTATAGGGATCTGAAAGTAGGCATGTAGCTTTTCTACATGGTTCCATTTTGTCTGAATTCTGAAAATGGCCACCTTAGTTAGAGAAGAGAAATTAAAAAAAAAAAAAAGCACATGGCGAAAAAGTGAATTTGTTTGACCTTTTGCTTGAATCAGAAAAGGAAGGGATTCAGTATCCCACAGGTTAAAAAGAAAGGGGAAAGGGGCGTTTTGGAGTTCTATTCGTCAATGGTTCTCCAAATAAATAATATTAACAATAAGGGGAAAAAAATGAAGCAATCAATCAAAATAAATGCACAGAAAAACAACTCAGAATTGATAGATAAGCACATACTGAAAATTTCTGTAAGGAAACTTGAGAATCAATATCAGCTTTGCTCTGATCGCCAAAGAATTGAGCTGATGAAATTGATTTTGCATTTGAGAACTTCTTCCTTGCTTCATCTGTTTCCTGAATCTGATAGTACCAGGATGTAAGAATATAATACACAGAATAACTCCAAGATCGTTACCAATCATAATGCAACCATTCCATTGAATAATGATTGGGGATTATTTTTCTTGAATATTGAAATGTATGGCAATTTAATATCAAAATTGTTTGGACATACTTTCTACAAATTGGGCACCTTTCTTTATCTATAAACTCAAGGCACACATATTTTGCATTGAAGATACTATAAGACCCTTATGACTGAAAAATTTCAATAAAAAACATAAATTCTTAACATATGAAGAGATTACTTCAATACATATGCTTGATAATTTTTTTGTTCATTGACATTTATGAGAGCAGCATTCTGATTCATTTAAAAAAAATTTACAATTTAGTAACTTATTTTATTCCTTGGGGATGGGTTTATTGTTATCTAGTTTGTTATTAACCAAACAACCAACTGGATTGTTGCTGTTTTCTTTAAGTCTTGGTTGATACAGCCATCCATGTATCCAAACCCATTTAGACCCTATCATTTGGATTAAATCCAAATAATATAAAATTTCATTGGCATCCAGTATTGGTAGCTGTGCCAACCTATTAACAACCAAGCAATATGAATAGCATTTGACATAATAATAACATGCAATAACAATACCAATTACACAAAGGAAAAAGTAGCTCCTGCCAATGGAATTATGTTTCTGTGTGACATCAGCCACAGACTAGATAGCACAATCCTTCTCTATGAAAAACAAATATCTAATGCCTGATTTAGCACAGCACCTAGAGATGCTGAAATATCATGGTGTATGGTTTAGCAGTGACCCTACCCGCATTTAGGCAAGCATCATTCATTATCCACAATGCCAAACAGTGAAACAAACATTCCTAGTTGTTGGATTGAAATATTTATTGACTAAATGACAACTGTGTCAGCATCTGAATCTATAAATACAGTTACCTGCACTTTTGATGAGTTTGAGCTTGATTTCTTCTGAAATCCACCATCCATTCCAAAATCTGCAAAGAAGCTAGACGACTTTGGTGGTGATACATGGCTGATCACTTGTGGTCCGCCAGAAACAAGCTCAGTAGATTGGACACTGTCAACGTATTCAAAGCGAGATGTGAAAGATGCTCCAGCTTTTGGAGTGCTGTTATCCAAAGAAGGCACAGAAGCAATTGGTTCAGGTTTCTGTTCGTAAAGATTCTCACTAGCCTGCAATCAGTAAGGTAGTTCTATAAGAAGAGAGCTCATGATGATAACAGAATAACTAAAGTAAGAACTAATAGCCTGAAAATTGAAATTATCAAACTAAACAGACACATTCCAATCAATCTTGTTAACAGAAAATTTGTATTTCTTTTCTTTAATTTTCCCTAAATTCTTCCATTGTTTATCCCTTCCCTTGATTGGAAGTCATGCAATTTGAATCACTTCAAATTCATTGCAAACCCAGACTACAATGGAGCTCTATCTAAAAATTGCCTAAAGATAGTAATTTTAAATTTTCATATCTGCAACAGTGACAAACCTTCTACATGATGCATTAAGCTTATTTGAAGAAGCAGTTTAAGTGGTATCCATTCGACTGAAACTGGAAAAAAAAAAATATATATTTTGTTTACAAATGGAGAGTTCTCATTTCAATTTGGAAATTGTAAATAATTTTCAAAATAGGTTACAATAGGACAGTTTTAAGCAAATTTGCAAAATGGTTCTGAGTATTTTATCATACACCTTTGATAAAACTACAAATATGTGAATTATACTACATGATAAAAAAATCATATTCTAGAAACAATCTAATAACCTGTTCATAAGCCTCAATAAAATGAACTTTCAGCATGAAAAGAAATTTCTGTGGTTATATTTGTTTTCAAACCTAATTTGGTTTAGTTGCTTCAAATATAAGTTTTTGAAAACTTAGAAAGTTAATTTTGATAATTAAAATTAAAAAGTAGTCATAATAATTTTATCAATAATTCATTTATGAATGAAAAACTAACTTTAGTAGCAAGCATTTTAAAAATCCAGATACGGTCATAATAATTCTGTCAATAAAAATTCATTTATGAATGAACATCTAACTTTAGTAGCAAGCATTTTAAGAATCCAGATACGGTCATAATAATTCTGTCAATAAAAATTCATTTATGAATGAACATCTAACTTTAGTAGCAAGCATTTTAAAAATCCAGATATGGTCATAATAATTCTGTCAATAAAAATTCATTTATGAATGAACATCTACCTTTGTTGTAAGCTTTCTAGCACCAAGGCCACCAGTCTTCCCGGTTTTCTTTGCACCTAGAGGCTTCTTGACAGTAGTGGTACTAACTGTCTGAGGAGCTTTTGCGGAACGAACAACATCAGGCATTCCTTGCTTAAACATGGAACTTCCTGTAGCAGTCTCATCGGTCTTGATATCATGAAGTCCATTGGATGCTTGGGTTGACTGAGACGCTACAGGCGATGATGGCAAGCTTCCATCTTCTGCCATGCTTTTGTTAACTTCTTTGGAAAGGATTTGCCTATACAAGTCAGCAGCTCTAGATGTGTACTTGGCCTCAATTTTTCCCCCATCAGACCAACCATGCTGCTTGAAGAAAACTTGAGCACGGTTGTTTCCTCCAAAGCTCATCATTTTCAGTTGCTCAGGACTCCATGAGTCTAAATTTGTAGACCTACATGAGTAGAATAAATAGACCCCTATGATTTCAATTGCATTCTTTGAAGTTCATTAAATTTAATATATTGTTGGTTTTTTCTTTTTAAAAATAAAAATAATCTAGCACGCCAAGTGCTTTCAAACCGATATCAAACATGGAAGAAGAGCAGATTCACAAAACCATCCACAGGACCATAGTATTCAGTGCTATTGGCTAGAGAAGACAGGTCTTTCCCCTCCCTCAAGGATTCAACTTTATATCACAATGATTGGATATAAGTGAAATGTATTAAAAAAAATTTATCATCTATTCTTGAACTAATTTCGCTCCAACTCAAAGAGTATCCAACTATAGAAAGATCGGGACCACATGATTAAAGCCCGTTGTCTACCATTAGAACATCAGATTTACAACATACAACATTAAAAGTTTACAACTGCTTCCATTAAAGGAGGTCATCAGCAACACCACGAACAGACACCTCAAATTATGAAAGTAAACTGTACATGGAATTTACTAAACTGTAATCACTAAATTATGAATGTAAAAAGGGCCACCCGAATTTTTCAAAACTTGCAACTCAACAAAAAAAATGGCCACTAATATTGAGTAATATAAAAGCATGGAACATCCCTAAAATTTTAAATAAAACTCACTCCTCTTTTGGCTAATGAAGGTGCCAAAGTGACACCAACCATGATCTCCAATAGAGTTTAGAAAAGAACCTCAAAATTTTGAAGACAATTTTTCAATTTTCTAAACTTTTTATAAGAGTCGGGATGTTGATAAAATACAACAGCCATAGGTTGATTGAAATCTTGCTGTGATAATTCTTGATTAAGATTTGAGGACTAGAAGGTAGAAAGAGCTATTTTTGCATTAGAAGACCGCAAAGATCCTTGCCCTACAACTGCAGCCACGACTACTAAGAATTAGTCCCAAACAAGTTGGGGCCAGCTATGGATCGTCTAACTAATATCCACTGGGATGACAAAGATCCTCATCCAACAACTTGCAAGTACACGGTTGTTTTCCCACTATCAACAGAAGATGAAGCCCAAACACCCGTCAATGTGATTGGATTAGAACTCTTCAGAGTCTAGTTGTGCAAATCTCGTAATTCTTCAGGTCTTTGCAAAGATGTGGGAAGAAAAATAACAGCCAAATGGAGATACATTAAGAGGCCAAGATATAAAGGATGCATGGGATGATATCTCAAAGAATTTTAGAAAAAGAAAATGTAGAATTCAAAAGTTCTGGAAAATGTATTACTTTAGATGAAATTCTGGAAAGAGAAGTACATAATCCTACACCTACAATTTGAGTTTATCGTTTCTCTTCTGAAAATTTTTATAAAGAATTCAAAAGATAAACTCCAATATGTGCATAAACTCCTTGATAATATGTACTTATTAATAAGGATTTGGAAAAATGAATGGTACAGCCACTCTTCTCTGCTAGTATTTTTGAAGGATGATAAGTTTTTGGGAAATAGGTTACCAGTAGAATTTATTAAGTTTTTATCAAGTTGGATTTGTAAATGGAACATCAAAGTGGGAATTATGAATATAACCTAAACTATAAAACACTCACAAACAAATCCTACTCTAAAACCACAAATGCATGTCCAAGTTGGGAAGTACAAAAAAACATCAGGTGGAAAATGTTTTTTTCTATTCTTTCCCAAAACAAAAGACACCCACTAAATGGTTTACAAGAACAAAGGTTGCTGCTGCCAAATGCACTATTTACCGTGCATGAGTTGGTAATGATTTATTCTCATTAGATGCTAGCTGGTTCTAGTTCCCTAGTTAGTAATTAAAGGAAAATGGTATGCCAGCTCTGTTTAATATAGATGGATGCTTTAGTGCCAATCCAGTAGCAGCAAAATAGTTCATAAACTGAAGGTGTTAGTTTCATCTCATATGAAAAGCGACAAACTCAAGGAAATTATAAAACAGGACTTGCATCCAATGAATCAGTTTCAGCAAAAACTAGTAAACAAAATGAAGATGATTATTCACAATTTCTGAATTATGAGATCAGCATCCCTGCTGGATTTATAATGGCAATGTTTCTATAAATATAAAACTGATGAGGGTAGTTGACAAAACAAAGGCAGGTAATTACTATCAAGAGTAGAAGCAGTTGGGAAAATTGAAAGTACAAGAACAATGAGCATACAAGTTATAAATTGTTTAATGAAAGCAACAAGAAAATCAAGAGTTGGTAATTTAAGCTTCTGGCTATAAGGGGACTCCATGAGCAAAAATGGACAAACACAGAAGAAACAACAGTTATGGCTTTGCTAGCAAAATCATAATTACATCTTTTATGATGGATAAATATTAACGTTCTAGTAATCGATTTAGATCAAGAAATTTTGGGTTATCATATTGCACCCAAATCCAAACACATCCATTCAGTTTACACTCCTTAAACTGCAGGAAGCTTTCTATGAAAAGTAGCACATTAGTTTCAGGTTGGATTAAAGCAAGTTCATCTGGTTTCCATTGTCAATGGTGTTTGTTCAGCCCTACATTTTTCAATGGTAGCATATAGCCAGACATGCTTTTCTATCTTCATGCAGAAAGAAATTCAACCAGGAATCTTGAGAAATTAACATCTAATGTTTATGCCTATAGGAACATTCTTTGTACCCTTCCAATGAAACCCTATCAATTATAATATGTGTCAAAGGATCAAAGAATCCAAAACGCTACCTCCTACCTTAGTCAACAGCTGCATTATAGATGATAAGTTAGGTGATCATTTTAGAGAAGACCTTTCTGCATTGCATAGGAACACTCATCCAATATAAATAACAGAGAAAATCGGTGTAGTTAAAGGTGCACAAGGCAAATAACCCAGCCAATTATTGTGATCCAACAGGTATCAAGTCAAGGATGAAACAGGAACCATTCCATAAATCTCAATAATTAAAGAAAAGAAGGGCCTACTAGATTATTCTTTCTTCTAAATTTGCAGTGTCTTTGAATTTTTTTTTTTTTTTTTGTGAACAATTTCTTGAAATCATGTCATCAGCCTAACACCAAGAAAATCATTTTTGCCTTCATTTTTAGTCTTGAAAATTTAAATTGAGCAAATTAGTCTGTTTCTATTCAAAAACTGTTTCATCCATTAACATACCCAAAAAAAAGGCCATATTCTCTAGCTTCGTATGTGTTCATGTACTATCTATAACAAAATGAACCCATAAAGAAATCAACAAATGCAAGCTGCTCTCAATCATGTTTAGTCTAACAAAAAAAAAAAAAAACATGAGCTCACAAACAACTTCCACTCTTAACCATTACTAGAAAGATGATTATCATAATAATCACAACTTCAAGTAAATGAAATTTGTTAACCTTCTCCGTCCCTCAAGCAGTTAAGGCCCCCGGTTTCTTCTTACTCCTTATTTATTTCCTTCCAATTATTCTCCTTTCTTACAAGTTCCAATACATCAATCCAGAGCTAAAAGCATAAGATCAGTCAGCTACAGCAGACAAAGAGATTTGGGATCTGAACACTGGATCGCATAATGATATTTGCCATGACAAAGGTTTACTAACTAGGAAATTTCCCAATATTATTGACATAAAATAACAATAGATGAATGCATCACAAACTATAAAAACATCCAGCAGGATGAATACCTCATCAAAGAAGTTTAGAAATAGAAAACGGCCAGGTAGTGAAAGTAGAAGCTAGGCCTACAATGATCAAAATGAATTAATGATATAAGCTCTAAATCCACAACATCAGATACAGATTGCTCAATATCCAATGCAGTAACAAGCCATTTGCACAAAGTCGCGAGAAGTTACATTAGAGGAAAGTGACAAAGTATATTATAATTCTACAGAAAGTGTTAATTTGAGGTAGCCGTACAAATACACAAGGATAAAGTAGCATTTCTAAACTCAAATCAGCAAGTTAAAAACCAAATCATAATCCAAAATTTAAAAAGAAATCAGAATACCTGACAAAGCTAATGTGTACTCCAAGGCTGCGATGAACCGCGGAACAATCGATGCAGAGGAAGATCCCGTAAGTCACAGAAGCCCATGTTGGATTTTTTGCATTACAATCAAAGCACATCTAAAAGAAAATATAGAAATGAAAGCAAAAACCATAATTTAAATTCAAGATCTAATATGAAAGAACCAGATCCGAATAAGATCTAGACTAGAACGGAAAAAAGAAAAACGTTAAAAAAAATCACAAACCTTATTCTCAGATTTCGCTTTCAGCTTTCTGAATATAGCGTTTTTGTCGGTGAAGTTCTCGGCCGCCATTGATGTAGGTCTGTTAGAGTCACGAACAAAAAGATCTCCGAAGAGGTGAGGGTATTTCGGTCCAGCACCTCCTCAGAAAGACTTGGAAAAGAGAAAAAACAGAGATCAGATAGGTTAGATAGCGAGAGAGCGGAAGAGAAGGAGATATGTTTACAAATGGAAACTGCTGAAAAAAAATTAGTTTCAGATTTCAGATTTGAGTAAGTTTTTTTTTTTAATTTTATTTTCAAATAAAAAAAATTTAAATAGGAAATGAAGATTTTATTTCCGAAAATGCCCATTCGGTGATTTGTTGCTTTCTAAGGTCAGTCGAACTTAACCACCGTCAATTTGAATGTGCTGTGCGGAGACGTTAAAGCTCAACCAAACGCAAGCTGGATCTTTTAATTTCTTACGCTTTAATTTAACAACAATTTAAAAAAAAATAATAATAATAATTTAACAACAATACTATTTTTTTTAAGAGGATCAATTATCTATTTGTTATTGATTTTTTTTTAAAAAATACTTTTCCTTTCAAAAAAAAAAATAAATTAGAAAAACAATAAAATTTTGGAAATTCCAAAATAATAATAATAATAATATTTTTTTAAAATTTCCAAAGTTTTATATTATTATCAATCACAACAAATCTGATTGGTCATCTCTAAATAAAAAATTGATCTTAGTTATTTTTTCTCGATTTTTACATTTTAAAATAGCATAACTCCTAAGTTCTCCAAATCTTCTTCGTAACCTTCCATATCCAAGTCATTACTTGTCACCGTCGTCCAACATTCAGATCATCGCCACTACTTCCTTCAATTTTACAAAACCACTAGCTACCTCCATCTCTAACCTGCCGGCCACCACCACAAACCCTAGCTTTACCGAACTCATTTTTCCTTACCACTACCTCTATCAGCCTCCACTTCCCTCAACTATTGCTACGCCTACCTGAACTGCCACCTCCATCATAGTTTGCTCCAACCAAAAACCCACCTCCACCGTTCACCCGATTTCCCTTCAGCGTTTCACCCACTAGCGCACTACCATCGCCCTTCATCTTTAACCCCACTGCCGTTCTGCCTTAACTCGAAAAAGAACCCACCAACCATCATTCACCTACCACATATCGAGACACTCCCTTCTCCGTTTAGATCATTCATCGTCTCTTCCCAAAATAGTAACTTCATCCAACAATTAAACTCCACAGCTATGTTTCACGAGACCATCACCAACAACCATTCGGCCACTTGCAGCGCTACCACCCCCAATCTTCACAGCCACCGCCTACAATTAGATGCATTTAATTCTTAAAGTTGTACATGGGTTTCTCTTATTTTATCATTTTGGAATTTATGGGTGGTGAAATGTCCTTGTTCTTGATTAAAGATTTTAGCTTTCGTATTGATTGTTTCGCATTTTTATTGGTTTTGTTCAACTTTGCTATTGTTGGTGTATTGGCTGTGTTTATGTAAAAAATGGATATATGTATCACACAGGCTTATTTGGTTGTTATTGAGGTTTTAGTTGCTTATTGGTTTACTCTTGGATATTATTGATTGCCATGGCATTATGACTCTTGTTGTTGTTTTATGTCAGTTTGTCCATTAAGATTTTTGATAGAGCTTGCAATATATAGGGGTAAAGAGAATCTTGCATTGGTTTATGAATCTCAGCCTGTGATTAATCCTAATTCAGACTTGGAGAATGATGTGTTTCGAAGGAGGGTGTAGAGAGAAAGAAATGCAGGAAATGTCTCTGAAAATTAAAGTTGTTTTATTTTTTTTTTATGAAAATTGTCCAATTTTTTTAAAACATTATAAAAATAGCTCAACTTTTAACAAAAAATGAGGGAAGCGTAACAGAATGAGCAAATCGTTGAAAGGAGCAAACACAAGGAGAAAATAGTCCATTTCTAAAAACACAAGGAAAAAATCGTCTGATAGGGTAAACTTCAGTGAGAAAATCTTAATTTTTCCTTTAAAAAATGATAAGGCAAATACATGAATGATGGAACTCAAGAAACTAGATTTCATGTTATGGGAAGACCATAAGTTGTAAATAATCAAATACATGATACAAGCTTTCTAACTGAGCAAAGGAACAAAAAATCAAAACAATTAGCCAAATAGAAATAATGAAGTGATGGAGAAGACAAGAACTACATGAAGACCAAAAGAAGACTAGAAATGAAAGACCTAAAAGATGAACATAAATCGAGGACCTGGTAATGGCGAGGACCTGGGTTGACGCTGCTATGGTCGACGGCGAAGAATAGGTGAAGCTGCTCTACTTTGGTCATCGTGTCCATTAGTGCCTGCAACACAGCCATACCACACGGGTGTATCCAAAACGTGTCCAACCCAGTAAGTTTTAAACATGACTTTTACATTCAAACTAATGGATTAAATACATTTGATTCATTATTAAGTTTAGATGATGATTGTACAACATGAAAATATGCAGAATGGTATAAAATTATAAGAAACAGATGATAAATTTAAACATACAGTTAAATGATATGAATTGATGTTTTATGTGATTATTTGTGATTATGTCATGATTGTGAAAATGAATAATACAAAGATATAATGCTCCAATGAGGTTAGGTAGAAATCAAGTAGATAAGGCTATATTGCAACATGGGATTTAGTAGATTTGCGGCCCATACAATTTGATACTTCGGCTTTCAGGCCATTGAGTGATATGATATATATTTAGGACTTAGCAACCTGACATTTAGTATGCAGTTCATCCAGTTGCCTTATCACTTAGGTTTCACTATAAATTTACGGAACTAATTGATAAATGAATACCCTTATGTGTGCATAATTGATACATTGAAATATATATGGGACTTAGCAGTCCGACATACAATCAAACAGATATCATTATATGCGCATATTTCAGAATTGTATATTTGTTGCATAAAAATGCACAACATGCAGGTTCAGCAAGTATACCACGAATGGTAAGCTATAATGATATGATGTAATGGTACATATTATCGTATGATGATCCAGTTTTATTATGTTTTGATATATGTGTGAAAATGATTGATTTATGATTATATGCATATAATGATTTAAAGAAGGAAGCTATAAATAATAATAAGAAAACAACGATTTAAATACATACTAAAATAATAATAAATGACTAGGTCAATAAAAGAGGTATAAACAGCTTAATAAAGAATAATGAGAACAGTAAACAAGAGTTCTATCTAAATTAATATAATATAGGAAATTTGTATAAACAGAACTATAGATAATTGAAATAACCAAATATAATAAATAATAAAAGGATTAACATGATATAAATAGATTAGGAAATAAAGAGACTTACTTAGAGAATGAATATATATATATATATATATATATATATATATATAAATCTAAACCCTAAATCCATCAAGGATGTACAATCTAGGGCTTAAATTGTTTAATAATAAATATAATGGAAGGCATGAAGGAGAAAACAATAATAACAAGTATATTAGTAAAATTATGATAAAGATAATAATAATGGTTAGAATGCTTAATCATATATGAAAATATTTAATAATTGTAACCAATAACATAAAGATCTTATTACATAAATTATTCATACAGTAACCTAACAGATTTTTTACCACCTTTAAATATAATTCACAAAATCATAATATTATATATATATACATATCCAACACCGCCTTCTAATAATTTAGACAAAAACCAAATTATTATAATTATATAGGAGAGCTAATTAACAAATATATAGATAAATAAATAAATAAAAGTGTATTATCTAATAACTTTCTCAAATGTATTTGTTTTTACTATTGGTCAAACCTTCAAATTAACAGAATATTTCGTAATATTTGACATCTGAGGAAGGGCTACTAATTGAACGGAAACAAAATGCAAAAATTTTAAAATAATTATTATATAACAGAGGAACTAAATCCTAATTGCTAAAAAAACTCATGTTTCCTATCTTAAAATATAAAAGATAAAATTATAATTTTTTCTTTTTTATCTTAGACCAAAATAATTTAAAATAATTTTTTTTTTAGAGTTTTAAAGAAATAGCATAAATTTTATAGTAAAATTAAGAAAATAGCACATATTTCTAAAAATTTAAAAAATAGTATATTTTTTATAAAAAATCCAAAACTGCCCCTGGTATATATACAAGTATATATAGAATATATATACTTTGGGTATATATACAAGTATATATAGACTATATATACTTTGGGTATATATACAAGTATATATAGATTATATATACTCGGGTATATATTATAATTTGTAAAATCCATTGCTATGATTTATGGAGTATATATAATAGTATATATGGTTTTATATATGCTGGGTAATATGCTGTTTATTCATATATACTGTCATATATACCAACAAATGAAGAGTATATATGACAGTATATATAGATCATATATACTGTTTTAAAAACTATGTACAAACAATTTATGCTAATTTGTAAGGTCATGTGCTATTATTTGTGTGGAGTATATATAATTCATATATATTAGGTTATGTGTTATATATCAATATATATAATCTATATATACTATCATATATACTAACAAACAGAATTTTGCACAGATTTTGATAGCAAGCAGTTTTGAATCATTATATATTAGTTCATCTTATTTTTGAATCTAACTTCGAAATTGATAGGAGAATTTCTTACAGAAAACAGAGAAGAAGAATAGTAAAAACTTAAAACCCTAAAAGAAGAAAGAAAAAGAAGAACTGCTGGCGGAAATCTAGAAGAATAGAAATCTAGAAGAAAAATCCAGAAAAATAGAAAGAGAAAGAGAATAGAAATCCAAAAAAAGAAATCTGCAAAAAATAGGAAGAGAAAGAGAATAGAAATCCAAAAGAAGAAAACAAAAAAATAGGAAGAGAAAGAATGAGAAGAAGAAGAAGGAGGAGAAGAAGAATGGCGGAACGAAAAGAAAAAAAATGGAATATTAAAGGTTGAAGGGTATTTTAGTCTCATTATGTGCTATTTTTTTAATTTTTATAAATTTGTGCTATTTGATTTTTGTCAAGGAAATAATATGTTATATGGTGAAATTATTATTATTATTATTTTTTATATGCGCCTGTCTCCCACACTTTGCCCGAATCCGTCTAATGCGAGACCCGTTTACCACCCGGGCTAAACCGTTGGGATTAAAAATAGATTTCAGACGCAAATCTCACTTAATTTTTCGTCGCACAGCCTGCCTTCTCTTCCCCTCCAGCCACGCCGACGACTCAGTGAGTTCCAGCCGCAGCCAGCTATTCTGTCGAAGCACCAAAAGCTGCTGTGTCGTGTCCTCTTCGCGACTTGTCCAGGCGAAATAAATAAGAAGCTGCTGTTATCTGCTCCTTCACCGCTGTCCTGAGAAAGTCACCAGTCTTGCCGGCTCCTTCAATGATTGCATCGCCGACCAATCGATTTCAGTCCAGGTAAGTGTTCGGTTTTGATTTTGACATTACTGTTTTTCTGTTGTGTTGGAAAGTGAATGGAGTTCTGTTTTGAATTTATTAATCTGAGTTCTTGACTTCTTATAAGATCTTAATCTGAGGCCGTAAAAGATTTTTTTAGGATAAAGATGGATTTTCATTTCTTGAAATTACTGAACTCCTTTCATAGTTTATACCACAAATATCGTGTATGAGCATTACATTGACACCAGTAGGAGGCCAATTAAATATTTGTTTTCCTAAAGATGGTGAATTGCCCAAGTGAGCCATGTGATCTGCAAGAAATTTAGCTTCTCTAAATACATGTTTAATGTTCAGTTGCCACTAAAGGATCTGATATATTAATTAGGCCAGCACAAGTTGTGCTGCACAACTCCCCTTAATGTGATCATTGTTGTTATATCAGTTTGCAACTGCAGTGTTGTCAACCTCTGACTCTAGTTGTTTAATTCCTAGTTGCCTTGCATTCTCCAAACCTATGGCCAGTCCCCAAAGTTCTGCCTACTAAAATTGAGCGGAACGCCAACTTCTTATATATACATATTATTAATATACTGCTATTAGTTTATATGCTTTGCCTTTGATTGTTGTGCATATTCAGCAGGAGATTGTATTGGTTTTATTCTGAATTCTTCCACTACTGCGGATTCTTGCTGTTTTTTAATGGATGATTTAAAAATGACTAGTTTTAAACCCTTAGAAGGAGATCCCACAATAGTATATTGCTTAATCGTTACTTCATATCTTCATCAGTTTGTGCTTTTCCTTTCTGCTGCGATTGCGAAGCTTAGACGTCCTACACTCAACTGCAACATCTTCCTTCTTTTGACTCCATAGCAACAACTACTCAGCTCCACACAGGGTTGTAAACTGCAGCCGCTCCTCCACTCCATACAAGGTTTTAAACTTTTTAGTTAATTGTTAATCATTTATTTTTGTTGTTATTTCTATCATTTATTGAAATTGAAGTTGAAGTACTGAAATTGAAATTGGATTTCGTAAATAATTGCTGGAAGAATGGGATTAAATTTGGCAAAGCAGCAATAACAGAAATCAGTCCATATGTTGTGAATAAATTGCTGAAAGAATAGGTATAATTTTGTAATAGCACCTAGAAATTTAAAAATGTTTAGTATATATATTTTTTTTGTGATATTCTTTTAGTAGTTTATTTATTATATTTTGTGGTCTGAGCACGAAGCACGTCAGCTTATGCATCAGCAGGGCAGGAACGGATTTTTGATATCCAACCTGAACCCGCTCCATATAACTTATAAGTTTTTAAAAAAATATTAATTTCTTTTAATACTTGTGTATTATAATAATATTTAACTTTTTTTAAAAAAAAATATTATGTTTTTTATATTAAAAATAATTATTAATTAATGTTTTCAATACATTAATTTAAACTTTAAAGTAAAATAATTTTTCTATATTTCTTTTGTTTAAAGAAACGTTATCAATTTTAAAACACTAAATGTTGGAAAGATTAATTTGTAACAAGCCACTCATCTAACTACATCAAAGTAGTGTTTGGTATTTTGAAAACTCTAATCACTACTAAACTGCTGTTGCTGAATAGAGCCATGAGTGTCGGGAAATGAAGCTGAGGCCTCATTTACATCACAAATTTAAAAATTGGCCTTATATTTTGTGTAACTTTTTGTATTTTATCTTGTAGAGTAGTTAGTTTTTTTTTTTTTTTTTTTGAGACCCCCATGCCCCCAAATCATTTGAAACTTTTTCCAGATTCCCTACTTTGCTTTTCTGTCATCTCCAGTGCATAAGATCTCACTTTTTATGCATCATGTGTTGTTATACACCGCTGCAGTCCCATTTGAAGCTTTTTCATGGATTTAAGAAATCGGTACTTCTCACAGCTTAAATGAAGGTTATTTAATTTTTATGCTTTCTGATGATGGCAATTATCAGGATTATTTGAGCAGAAATGGTTCTGCTTTTACAAAGCAATATTAATTTCACTATATACTATTTATGAAATTTGAGTGTCTAGTAATATAATTCATGCCATAGGATGAAAATAGAGGGTCTAGTATGCCTATTGAACCATATGCTGTGTTGGAGATGCTTAATTCAGACTCTGTTGAAAAGGTGCCATTATTTCGTAATGGTAATTACTAAAAAATACTCTAATCATATAGATATGTTATATTTTTGGAAATCATGAGATTTTTTGTGCTTATCAGCATGGAATTTTAACTGCTGATAGAAAATTTGGAAATATTGTAAGACATTTGATTTCAGTCTGATTGTTTCATGATGATGGGTTATCCTTTGGTTGATAATGACAGTGAGCACCGTTGCGTTTCTCCATTTCAGGCATCGCCAATGACTATTAGAGGGTGTCCAGCAGTTACTGAGATGAACAGAAAATCTACTGGAGGTATGTGAGGATTTCTATTCATTATTAGATGCTAATTTCATATTGACTAGAATGTAGAATATTTCGTGTATGATTTAACTAAACAAACTAAAATACCATTGTCTTGATAGATGGTCTAACTGAATTATCTTATAAAGCTATTTTGTCTTTTTTTGCAGTCAGTATTGGGAGAGGTAGGTTCCCTTCTGGAAAGGTAGGAATTCTGAACGACGGTTTCAGGGGCAGTGTATATTATTGTGATGGCCAAGGTTATGGAGATGCTTATGGGGAGTGTAAGATGAGCTGGTGTTGTTTTTCTCCTACAGTTATTAAATGGCATTCTTTTAATGAATGGAAGCTGTTGTTTGTCTTTTGGTTACTATCTTGCTTGCTATATGGTGTTGCCTCTGGTGATTCAGACAAATCAGTGTTGTTCCAGTTTAAGAATTCAGTGTCTGATCCATCAGGGCTCCTCTCTAACTGGAATCTTATCAACTCCAACCACTGCTTCTGGGCTGGTGTTTCTTGTGACAACAACTCTCGTGTAGTGGCCATAAGCATAAGTGGACACAGCAGCACTACCAACAGAGATAAGGATAGTAAAAATGGAGGCCCTTTCTTTTGCTCAGGATCTATTCAGTACCCACTTTATGGATTTGGAATTAGAAGAGATTGCAAGAGTGGTTATGGTGTTTTGGTGGGTAAATTAATACCTGATTTTGTTAAGTTAACTGAGTTGAGGGTTTTGTCTTTGCCTTTTAATGAGTTTCACGGGGAGATACCTGCTGAAATATGGGGAATGGAGAAGTTAGAGGTTCTTGATCTGGAAGGCAACGTTTTATCTGGGTCACTACCAATTTCCTTTGACAGGCTAAGGAACTTGCGGGTTCTAAATTTAGGGTTTAACATGATAGAAGGAGGAATACCCAACTCAATTTCTCATTGTAGAAGTTTAGAGATATTGAATCTAGCTCTTAATCGCATTAATGGGACAATCCCTGCATCTATTGGAGCTTTTAGAGGTGTGTATTTGTCACTGAATCAGCTTGGTGGGGCAGTGCCTAGTGAGATTGGGGATGATTGTGAGAAACTTGAGCACTTGGACTTGTCTGGTAATTTCTTTGTTGGAGGAATTCCTAGTAGTCTAGGTAATTGTGGTAATTTGAGGACATTGTTATTGTATTCAAATTTGTTTGAAGAAGTTATTCCATCTGAACTTGGTATGCTTCGAAAGCTCGAAGTGTTGGATGTATCAAGAAATAGTCTTAGTGGGCCAATACCTTCTGAACTGGGCAAGTGCTCTTCTTTGTCTGTGCTTGTGCTTTCAAATTTGTTTGACCCGTATCAGGATGTTAATAGTTCAAGAGGGGATTATTTGCTGGATCAGCTGAGTTCTGCAAATGAAGATTTTAACTTCTTCCAAGGGGGCATTCCCATTGAAATTATGACTCTTCCAAATCTGAAGATGTTGTGGGCGCCAAGTGCGGCTCTTGAGGGCAGGTTGCAAAGTGATTGGGGTGCTTGTGGGAAATTGGAGATGATCAATTTAGCCCATAACTTTTTCTCAGGTGAGATTCCTCATGAGTTTAGTAGCTGCAATAAGCTGTGGTATCTTGATCTAAGTCATAATCGGCTTGTGGCAGAGCTTGTTGAGTTGCTTCCAGTTCCTTGTATGACTGTGTTTGATGTTAGTGGAAATTCCTTATCTGGTTCAATCCCCAGTTTCTACAGTGGCAGTTGCCAATCAGTGCCTTCAGCAAATGGATACCGCTACAGCACCAGTGTCCCATCATCTGCCTATTTATCGTTTTTTGCCAATAAATCTATGTCGAGCAGTCCCATACAGCTTTTCAGGGAAGATAGTGAAGTTGCAGTCTTTCACAATTTTGCGAGCAACAATTTTACAGGTATCCTCAAGTCTATGCCGATTGCACCTGTGAGGTCTGGGAAACAAACTGCATATGCATTTTTTGCTGGAGAAAACAAGCTTTCTGGGCCATTTCCAGGGACTCTGTTTGAGAAATGTGGTGAACTGAACAAATTGATTCTTAATGTTAGCAACAACATAATGTATGGCCAGCTTCCAGCTGATATTGGTATGATGTGCAGATCGCTCATACTTTTGGATGCATCTGACAATCAGCTTACGGGTTTCATTCCTCCTAGTGTTGGTGAATTGGTATCACTTATCTATCTTAACTTGAGTTGGAACCTTTTACAAGGTCAGATTCCTACTAGTCTAAGTCAAGTTAAAGACTTGAAGTATCTTTCCTTGGCTGGGAATAAAATAAATGGTATTATCCCTCATAGTTTGGGTGAGTTGCAGTCTTTAGAAGTCCTGGATCTATCTTCAAACATGCTGTCTGGTGAGATCCCAAAAAATCTTGTGAACTTGACAAACCTAACTGCTCTTCTGCTCAATGACAACAAACTTTCTGGGCAGATCCCGTCTGGTTTGGCAAATGTGACTATGCTCTCAGCATTCAATGTGTCATTCAATAACTTATCTGGCCCATTGCCGTTGAGTAACAATTTGATTAAATGCAGTAGTGTTCTTGGAAACCCTTATCTACGTCCTTGCCATCTCTTCTCCCTAGCAGTGCCGAGTTCAGATCTAGCAAGTGCTGCTGGAGCACGAGGCTATGCTGCATCACCTATTACCCAGAGCCAGAAGAGCGGTTTCAATTCGATTGAGATAGCATCAATAGCATCTGCATCAGCCATTGTTTCAGTTCTTCTTGCTCTAATTGTCTTATTCCTATACACCAGAAAATGGAGTTCAAAATCCAAAGGTATGGGGTCTGCAAAAAAGCAAGTAACAATCTTTAAAGACATTGGAGTTCCCTTGACATTTGAGAATGTCGTGCGGGCCACTGGTAGCTTCAATGCAAGCAACTGCATTGGCCATGGAGGGTTTGGTGCTACCTACAAGGCGGAGATATCTCCTGGAGTCTTAGTTGCAATTAAACGACTTGCTGTTGGACGATTTCATGGTGTCCAGCAGTTTCAGGCTGAAATTAAGGCCCTTGAAAGGCTCCATCACCCAAATCTTGTTACATTGATTGGTTATCATGCCAGTGAAATGGAAATGTTCCTCGTATATAATTATTTGTCTGGTGGTAATTTGGAAAAGTTCATCCAGGAAAGGTCCACTAGGGCAGTGGATTGGAGGATACTTCACAAGATTGCTTTGGACATAGCTCATGCACTTGCATACCTGCATGATCAGTGTGTGCCACGTGTACTTCATCGAGATGTGAAGCCCAGCAATATCCTTCTAGATGATGATTTCAATGCCTATTTATCTGACTTTGGTTTGGCCAGGCTTTTGGGAACTTCTGAAACCCATGCCACTACTGGAGTGGCGGGAACTTTTGGTTATGTTGCTCCAGAATATGCAATGACTTGTCGTGTTTCAG